>LNAC01000076.1:444703-478458 GCA_002007465.1 Ailurus styani
CCTGCGCTGAAGCCACAGCGCCCCCCGGCCGCCCCGCCGCACCTGTAAGCCGCGGGCGGCCCGTCGGAGGGCGGCCGGTGCCGAGCGGGACCGACAGCAGCCGGCGGGCGGCTCTACCGCGCCTCTCAGATCACAATCCGACTTCAGAACAGAAAAGGAAAACCTCATCAGCAAAGACGGCTGTCGCTACATGTTTAAAATGACGAGTTGCCGACGCTGGACTCCAGGCACTCGGGCGACAGATACGACAGATAGGCTGTGTGGCGGCCCTCACCGCCCCCCCGACCCCCGCCGGGCTCCTCTGACGGACAAGCCTCCTCTGGGCCGGGAGACCAGGATGCCCTCGGAGAGCGCGCCGTGAGCGCAGCCCACTTCGAGCACTCAGTGCGACAGGCGGCTCATCCGTCATGGTCACCAGCACTCACATCCGTCCCGGGCCCAGAGTCACTGACCCGGGGGACGCTTGCTCACGGACCTGCGCCCCGACGGCGAGCTGAGCGACAGTCCGGGACGCTGTTTCCACCATGTCCACCCCAAGCCTGTCACTTTGTCTCTTGGTGTTTCATAGTTACATGTATCTAAGAGACTTTCTTACAGTGCACCCTCGTTTCTAAAATGTTTTTAAGCTCTTGAGAGCCATTTCTTAAAATATGTTTTATCGTTTCACTACAGTTACGCTGCTCAGATGCCTGAGGGAAATTCCCGATCCGCGTGGCGAACACAAGGGACAGGAAGGACATCACTTACCTCAATAGGAACTCAATCCTAATACCAAACCCCAAATTAGGAACAGGAAAAAACAGATGGACCTTGCCCAGCCGCAGCCGGCCCCCGGGAGAGGGCACAGCTGGGGGCCCCGCTCCGCCTCCCCGCCCCGAGCCCAGCGGGGAGAAGGAACTGGAGGAAGTGTGCGGGACACGCAGGCCATGCCTGACCTCGAGCACTCGAAACCCCATTTTCAGATAGAGCCATTTTACTGGAAACGTGCACTCCTGAGTCACGTCCGTCTAGCGACCTACAGAATCACAGCCTGGAGCTCATTTTGAAGCTACACCTTTGGCCTCTGGTTACTGTAAAAAATCTGTCCCCGCATTTGCAGCTAAAATGCTGTTTAGGATGATGTGTTCCGCAGCTTAGCCTGCCCTACATAAAGTCCCACCAGAGACCGTGTGTGCGACAAGGAGAGCTGGGACGGAGCTTTGTTTCTCTGCAGAATGACTGCACTTCCCTCCCTCTGCTCTCAACCTGCTCTAAATACTAGAAAACGCAGACCAAATTACATCGGTTTTATAATCACACAAACATGTTAAGTCTTCTGTATCTGCATTCTGCCTTTCTTGGATCACAAGATCTACTCTGACTTTAATATTTTATTTTAGTACATATTTTTATAAGACCCATTAAAAAAAAGCAGGTCTGTGCTCTTCAAGACATGAAACAAAATTCTCTTGTGTATGATAAAAATAATCGGTACCAAAGTTTAAATATTTGTTTACAAATAAATAGGACTCATAAAGCACTTCATTGTATCAAACAGCAAGTGGCCCAAGAGATAGTAATGATAATTAGCTGTCTTAACAGTCAGTGATAACATGCTCTTGTCATCACTCATTGTTCTAACGAGGTGTCCACTCTCGTAGGGGAGAAGAGAGGCGTGTGACTGAAGACGGAAGCCACTGGCTCGCCAGGAATCTGCAAATCCTGCTCAACCCAGCGAACAAAGATGGAGAACAAGGAGAACCAGGGGGGCCAGGGGCACAAGCTCACAGAAGAAACGAAACTATGTCTCAAGTGCTCTCGTCCTCCTCCACCTTCTCTTCTTCCCTCCTTCCTGCCGACTCCCTACCACTAAATAAACTCTCCCATCCCTGTGGCCAATTTTTGGTGAGGCACAAACTGATGTAACTACTCAAGGAAGGGTATTCGAGGAAATATCTGTATCCTGACTTACAACTTGGTAGAAGAGCAATTAAGACGGTGAGTAAGTGCTACTTGCCTGGTCCAACCTAGAGTCCACTTTCTCTCCACAAGACAGACAGACAGACAGAGGGGCTTCAAGGGAGGGCAGGGGTACAAAAAAGTCGCAGCGCACAACCCACCACTCCTGCTCCCCCACACGCCACAAGAGACAGGAGGTACTCGATAAGCATTTGTTGAGTCAACTGGCTGTCAACAGCGAAGAGAATGTGCACATATCTTCAGACGTGAGAACAGTAAAACCAGGACTCTGAAAGTAATATCATAGCTACACATCGACAGACTTGTTCTTTGGTATACAGAAAGCAGTTTACATAAAGAAAATAAAACGACAAATTTACCTTTATACAGCCGTCGAAAACATCGGTTCTCCAAGAAAGGCCGACTTTCCCAATAAGAGGTAGGTGTTCCGTGCTATTCTTAAAGCTTATAACAACAAGCTTCACATAGCCGTTTTCAATGGCTCCTGAAAAGATGCAAGGTTGTTTAAATTACCACATACCCACGAAGGACAAGTCAAGGCTCTTTAGGCTTGCTGCTTCGCACAACGCCTCGTCTAGCCGCGTCCTGGAAGCAGGCCTCTGGCTCGAGGCCGCACTCCAGAGACAGACAGGCGAGTGCGCACCTGGAAACGTGAGCTCCGGGGGGTGGGGGGCTGCCTGGGCTGAACCCGGACGTCACCTGTCACAGGTGAGAGACTGCCAAGGAGGCCGAGGTCCTCGGACTTGACTAAGCTAGCAGCAGGACAAACCGCACACGGGAACTGTGGAGCTTCTCGGAAAGCAGGTGCCAGAGCGGCCGAGACGTGAAACGTGGGGGAGCGCGGAGGGCGATGCCCACGGCCTGAGGAGCTGGAGAGCAGGGCGGTACGGGAGAGACACGAAGCCCCGCGCACGCGAAGGGAGCACACATCTTTCACACGCTCCCTGGTAAGGAGAAAGCCTCGCACGCGCCGCCAACAGCCTGGGACCAGAGGCCTCGCCCCTGCTCCGACAAGTCGACGCTGCCTAAGAGCCACCTGGCCGCCACGAGGGCCCGTCACGGGCCAGGCAGGCCGGTTCGGCTTCCCAAGGCCTGCTGCTCGGAGCGCCCCAGCACTGCCGAGCTTCCCGCATCGAGGCGCCCGGACGTGACCCGCACGCAGGACACGACGGCCCGTCCCCCGCACGCGAGCTTCCGAGAGACACCGGCAGCAAAGGGAAGGTGTGCGTCCCAGGGCGAAGCAGACACAACGATGGGGACGGACAGATGTTCTTTGACCTTGGGTGGGCTATTTCGGGGATAAAATAAAGCCGAAGCTAGGCTGCCTGGGGAGCCAAAGCCCTGCCCTAGAAATCGGGCACGGCAGTGTCGCTGAGGCCACGCTCCGCCAGCAGCCTCTCCCGCGACACGGTCACGGCTCCGAGTGAGCCCTTCGGAGCAGAGCGTCCAGGCCGGCACGAGCGCGCCGGGAGCCGTGTGTCCCGAGGACAGAGGCAGCCGGCCTGGCGTCCCCTCGCTGCTGAGGAACGAGCCAGGGCAGGGCAGCTTCTGTCCTCCTCTCCCCCGGCGCGGGAGCGGACGCCCAGTGACCCTGACCCTGCCCGGCAGCGCTGGACGGAAGCAGGGAGGGGATCTGTGGGAAGCCAGGCCTCAGAGGAGACGTGGTAATGACATTCGGAGGGGACCAGATGGGGCTCCGCTCTGCTATTACTGCTCCGCCCCGTGCAACACCGAGAGAGACCTCCGGGCGGCTGGCACGCGCGCCGGCAGCCGACGAGGCCGTCCACGAGAGCGCGAGTTCGTGTTCCCTGTGGCTCGTCCTCAGGACCCCACAGAAAGTGGACCCCAACGTACAACAGCCAATAACATCTCAGCGGCAATTGTCTAAGCTAATAAACAAGGAATCTCTGTGGAAGCAAAGCCTGTTATTTTATTACCAAATATCCTCCCACTTTAGAGCAACTTGAACATTTGCAGCATCTGGAAAGGTCAGAGCTCTCTCTGTGACTACTTTTATCTGTAGGAGAAAAAGACAAAGCTCACCCTACATCTAAACAACCTGCACGTGGAATGTGTGTGTGAAAACGTATCTTATAAAACAGGCCGTATTTCTGACTATGGTACACGAACCACTGGGTTAAGCACTTTATAGGTAGTAGCTTAAAAGGCTACTTTAGAATATCTTGAAATTCTACTATTCATTAGGTCTTATAGTTTGAATTCACAGGTGAGAAGATGCACAGAGAGATTAACAGTACACCGCCCAAGGTTGCAGTACACCGCCCAAGGTCGCACCGCTGCTAAGTGGCAGAGACAGGAGCCGAACATCATGTGTCCATTATGAGAAGGCTCTTCAGCAGATTAAAACATACACAAAAGGGGGAAACATAATCACCTATTTGCTTTACACTGAGAAATTATAATACAGACTTAAATTCTCATGAAGTTTTGCTTTCGTATTACTGACAGGAGAGAAAAATCTATAAACCAGCAGACAACATATGCTGGGGAGTCACTCCGGCTCCCCCACGTCTGTGGCACTTCCTGCACCTGTGCACCCCATGTTTCCTCATCTGCCCTCCCTAACCTTCTTATAAGGTCAAAAGTGGCCTGGGTTCCTTCACTTGAGCTAACATACCCTTAGTGAATGCCTGTGTTGCTTGAACCCATCGGAATAAATTCTGCTGTTAAAAACTCCAACTCTAACCTACCAAAGCATAAGACCGTCCCCAAATGCAGAGAAATTAAATCTAAGGCTCACTGCCCTTGGCTTCCGGTGACATTCACTTACAAGCATGGCTTTGAGAGTCATGAAGTCCTCATTCCAAACCCTGCCCAGCCATTTACAAGCTGTGTAACCACAGTCAAGCTCTACACTGAGTAGAGGCTAAATGTGCTAGGCACCTTACATGCATTACATCAAAAATGCTCTTCTAGGAGCCAAGCCCACTGCCAAGCAGAAGGTAGGTATGTACCACGTACGTGGATTACAAGACTCAATAATTATAAACGCATCTATTTACCCAAATGATCTACAGATGTAATGCAATCATAATCATAAACCCGGCAGGCATTTTAATAAATAATGTATAAGGAGTCAATATAGAAAAATAAGTAAATAATCAAATTTGACAATCAGATTCTAAAATTCATATGGAAATACTAAGGACCTAAAATAGCCACACAATCTTAGGAAGAAGAAAAAAGCTGACTTTAAGACTTACTGTAGAGATACAGCAATCAAGACAGTGTGGCATCAATGTAAGACACACAGAGATGACCAGAACAGAACAGATGGGTCCAAATATAGACCAACACTTTCACAAGCAATTGACTTTTGACAAAGACATCAACATAATTCAATGAGAAAGTCTTTTTCACAAATGCTACAAAAAACCTTATTATCCATATGGAAAAACAGAATGAACCTCAACCCTTACCTTACACTTAACACAAAAATTAATTAGAGATGGATCATAGACCTAAATGTAAAGGTTAAAACCATAATGTGACTGGAGGAAAGAATATCTCTATAACTTGGAATAGGAAAATTTTTTAACCCCCCCCAAAATTACAAAATAAAAAAAAAACCCTGATAAATTAGATTTCATCAAAATGAGAAACTTCTGATCATTAAAAGATACCCATAAGAGACAAGAATACACAGTGGAGAAAGGATGGTCTCTTTGATGAATGGTGTTGGGAAAACTGGACAGCCACACGAAAAATAAAAATAAAACTGGACCACTATCTTACGACATATACAAAAACTAACTCAAAATGGGTTAAGGCTTGAATATAAGGCTGGAAACCATAAAACTCCTAGAAAAAAACATAAGCTCCTTGCTATAGCTCTTGGCAATACAGTTTTGGATCTGACTCCAAAAGCAAAGTCAACAAAAGCAAAAGTAAACAAATGGGACTATATCAAACTAAAAAGCTCCCACACCACAAAGGAAACCACCAATAAAGTGAAAAGATAACCTACTGAATGGGAGAAAATATTTGCAAATAATATGGCCAATAGGGGGTTGATATGCCAAATATTTAAAGAACTCCTAAAACTCAATATCGAAAGAAAATCCAATTATAAAAGGGACAGAGAATCTAAATAGATCTTTTCCCAAAGAAGACACAGAAATAGCCAACAGACACATGAAAAGATGCCTGACATTACTCATCATCGGAGAATGCAAATCAAAACCACCCAGAGATATCTCCTCACACCTGTCAGAATGGCTATTATCAAAACAAAACAAAACAAAACAGAAATAACAAGTATTGGTGAGGATGTGGAGAAAAGGGAACACAAGTGCACTATCAGTGGTAAGTAGCTGCAACAATTCACACTTTCCACTCTGGAAAACAGTAAAGATGTTCCTCAAAAACTTTTTTAAAAAAACTACTATATGATCCAGCAACTCTGCTTCTGGGTATTTGCCCAAAGGAAATATAATCGCTATGTAAAAAAAAAAAAAAAACAAAAAAACAAAACTTTGCCCTGCCATGTTCGCTGCAGCAGTATTTATAATAGCGAAGCCATGGAAACAACCTAAGTCCCCATCAGTGGATGAATGGAAAAAATATGTAATACACATAAAAAATAATATCAAAAAATATGTAATGCACACACACTGGAATATTAGTTGGCCACAAAAAGAAGGAAATCCTTCGTCTGCAACAACACGGATGGACCTAAAGGACATTACGCTAAGTGAGCTAAGCCAGACACAGAAAGACAAAACCCTATGACTTCACTTACATACGGAATCTGAAAAACAAATGAAAAACCAAAACTCATAAATACAGAGAACACAACGGTGGTTGCTACAGGAGAGGAGTGGATGAAACAGGTGAAGCAGGTCAAGAGGCACAAACTTAGAGTTACAAAATACCTAAGTCACAGGGATACAGTGTACAGCATGGAGACTACAGTCAAATACGTGTAGAGCATACTTGAAAGTTCACAAAAGTTTCTCTATGGTGACAGATGGTAACGAGACTTATTGCAGTGATCATTTCATGATGTATAAACATCCAATCATTACATCGTACACCAGAAAGTAATGTTATATGTCAATTACACCTCAATAAAAAAATTTTTAAGGATATCCTTAAGAAAATGAATACGCCAGCCACAGACTGGGAGAAGATATTTGTAGAACATTTATCTGCCAAAGGACTGGTATTCAGAATACATAAAGAACTCCTATAATCCAAGAATAGACAGTTCATTATTTTTAAAAAGGTGAAAGGATTAGTAGACACTTCAAAAAGAAGACAGGAAAATGGCCAAGAGGCACATTGAAAGGCATTCACCACTACTGGCCGTTAGGGAGGCACAAGTGAAAGCAGTGAAGATGGACCTACTCGCACACACTGGAACAAATAAAATTTAAAAGACTAAAGACATCAAATGTCAGCTGGGATTCGGAGCAACCAGAACACTCATACAATGCTGCTGGCAGTACAAAATGGTACAAACACTCTAAAAAAATATTTTGGCAATTTCTGATACATAAAATTTTCTTATACATAAAAAAATGGCAAATTTTAATACATAAACCTTCACCAAAACCCAACAATTCTAGTACTAGGTATTTTTCCAAGAGAAATAAAAAACTCATCTCCACAAAAAAGACTTTCACAAGAATTGTGTAACAGCTTTATTCAGGATAGCCCCAAACAGGAAACCACCCAAATTCCCTGTCCATCAACAGGAAAGCAGGTAAGCAAATTGTGGCATATTCGTTCAATGGAGTGTTACTCATCAATAAGTAGGAATGACATCAATACTTGCAACAGTCTAAATGAAACTCAAAGGCATTTTGCTGAAAGAAAGAATCTGGACACAAAAGAGTACATCCTGTAGGATCCCACTGATATGAAGTCCTAGAAAAAGCAAAACTAATCTATGGTAGGAAAAAAAAATTCAGAAAAATGTACGTGGGAGTTCTTGTACTATTCTTGTAATTTTTTTTCTAGGTTGGAATTACATCAAAATAAAAAGTTACCAAAAAAGTAGCACTCAATAAAGGTGAGCTGTTCGCAGCTCTATCAACCCTCCTCTGAAGGCCCCCTTCTGCTTATGACAACGAGCTGCTCTTTTCCTATCCAACCAATAACTCTGGGAATGCCCAAATCTGTGTCCTCAGATCTTCCGCCTCTTCCCTTAGGAAGTTGAGTCCCTCAAAACCTCCATTTTCACCTCCATGGCTAATAGCACCTTTCAGCCTACACTAATCTCTTCCTTTTCTAAGCCCTGCTGCACATCCACCTGAACATTTAATTATACTGGATTGTTTCTGCATGTTAGATGTTTCCTAAAATAACCTACAGTCTTTGGGAATAAAGGCCATGTCTTCTATGGCATGATTAATGGCACTACTAATAACATTTCTCATTTCTCAGCTATGATTAGAATTCATTTTTTGCCCCATAAATAGAACATAGAAAAGGCAGGAAGTAAAGAATGCTGGGAGGAGAGATGGACTGATTGTTTGGTTCAGCTGAATGATTTCCCTAAGGCAAACAGGGACAAAAGGGAAGGGGGTGAAAGCGGAATAGTACTGCTTGAGGCAGGAAAAGCAACACAGGCTCTCTAAACCCACAAGCAGGCACTGAGTACCGTGGGGCCCTAGAGCGCCATCTGAGAGGCCAACGTGAATTAATGGACTGGACATCAGGAAGCAACTTTCAGGCGGGTGTGTAAATCTTAGGTAAAGAGGAAAAAAAGACCCTACAAACTCAAAAATATTTGGCATCTAGTATTAACAATTTAAAGCTGCAGAGACACCAACGTTACAAAGGAATAGTTAATAACAGGACTGAAAAGTCATTAGACTCTAATGATCAAATGGAATAGGTACCCGCTCTTCAGATGAGAAAATCTTGAGTATTACCCCCTTTCCTTGTTAGGTATCTATCATAAATCTCCTCAAGACAAACACATAGCTTCTCTCTTTTTCTCAGCTAATCATTTTCAGATTTTCAGATTGTTGTTTTCCAAACCCCTGACACACATGAAATTTAAGTAGCTAAATACAGACACAGATTATGGACTATGAAAGGAGAGGAGGTCTCTGAACGTGATGAGGATCAGAACTTTCTCCCCTGGTGTCACCTGCTGTACAGACTACAAGAGTGAAATGAATTAGAGCGGGGACAGGAGACCGGAGAAGTACAACCCTCAAATCTGTAGGACAGTTTCGCTCCCGAGTCCAGAATTGGTGAGCATGACGACATCAGTAAAACCGCCTAAGTCTTTGAGCCACAGAGTCTCTACTTCTATCAGACTAGCGGGAACCCTAGCTGGCCACATTTGCTGCGAGCATTGTTCCTGGTACTGGTAATAATAAACTCGATTTTCAACAGGATGAAGTGTGTACTTAGGCTCTTTAAAAGCTTACTGCTCCTTAATTCAATAATGTTTCAAAATAGCTTTTTCTATTGATGTAAGCATTCAGATTGGTATTTTCACAAGCCCCAATTCTATCTTCCATGCCTGTGGACCAATTTTGTATCAATCCAGTCGACGTGAGTATGCGTTATATCTTCTAGGCTAGTTTCCCAAAGACGTTTAAGGAGAAGGTACATGGATATTTGTTTTGGGCTCTCCAACCTCTGTTCTGCCTTTCTCACTAAGCACGTGCTAGTGCTCCTCGGAGACACCCACCCAGGTCACGCCCCGTATTTCAGATGGAAGCAGCCAGGCTCAGATGCGGAGCTTCCCACTCACCGGGCACGTGACTGAGTCAGGGGTGAGTTCCTAAGCCGACCAGAGCCAAGGAAGTACAATGAAACTTCTGGGGAGAGGGTGTTGGAAAGGAGAGCCTCGCACTAGGACGTGAGATCTGGAGCTTGTCAGAGCTGCCTGAAAGAAGGGCCTATAACTCAGAACACAGTGAAGCAAGAAGCATCAGAACGGGAGCGACGAGGAGGGACAGACAGGCTGTCTAGACGTATCCAGTCCCACCAACAGCAGTAAGCCCTCGCATCAAACTGTGTGAAATAAAACCTCCCCCTGGATTTTTCAACAACATGAAAAATGGCTTTTTGCTAAGCCAGTTTTAGGTTAGGTTATCCATAGTTTCAACCAATTTTTTTCATCTGTACGGAAGTGTACATTTTTTCCTTTTAAAATGATTTTTGAATCAGAAAACATGGATGTAAGTGGGGAAAAAAAGAAGATGATGGGAAAACATATTTGAGATGATGCTGAGACACAAATGGCTCAATACAGGTCCCACAGGCAGTAGGAGCAGATATATTTAGGAATGGAAATTGGGATATACTTTTCTGGAAATAAGTGGGACATCTTTTTCTCTGAAACAGAAAAGAACCCAAGAACACAAAGAGACTGTAATATAGTGACAATGTAACAGCAGATGAGAGAGGAAGGTCAGGAAGCACAGAGGTGACCATGTTTCTTAGCACAGCAGGTAGTGAGCCCAAGACCAAGGAACAGAGCAGGACGAGGGCTGTGATCACAGCTAAACGGCCCTTATGTGACACGTAAGGGGGACTGAGCGCAAGGTGATTAAAAGACTTCTGGGTCGCAACAAGGGGTAAGTCAGAGTCCGACAGCACCAACGGACACGCGTCTGTGATTTCCCCCAAGGAACCAGGGCGCACTCAAGTGAGGAAAGCAGCGTCACAGTACGGGCGTTTCAGTCATCAATGCAGGGAAGCCACAGGGCAACCAGGAAAGGGGCTCTGAGGGAACTGACAGCAAACACGTAACCCCGGCTGTGTGCCCTAAAACTCATGCCATAAAGGGAATGAAGAACCAGAAGAAGAAGAAACCCAAAGAGGTCTGTAGAAGGCACAGGATTCATGGGAGGTCACATGTCTGTTATCTGAGAAGTGACTCTAAGCTCAATGTCCTGAAGGTCTAAGGTTCTAACAACAACTAAATTCAAACGGGGAAAAATGAGAAAACCCATTTTGTATGTTTCTTACTAGAGGTAACTTCCTCAAATTGCTCGTCTTAAGAGATTCCATTTTTCACTACTGCCTTAATAAATATCCATGAAAAAAGCACAAGGTATTATTTAAACAATATCCTTGAAAGTGAAAACATAACCAAAATCCTTCCTTTGAAATTATTTTAAAAATTCAAATCGCCGGAGAGAAAGAAAACATCAAAGTGTGAGGTCGAATGTCGCACAGACGTCAGAGGGCAGAACAGCCGGAGAAGCCAAGGACCCGCACAGAGGCCTCTCCTCACACATCCTGTGTTTCCGCAAGGCCGGCCTTGGACACGGCGTGGGCTCCGCTGCCGCCACTTTGAAACCCTTCCGTTTCTTTCTTTTTTTTTTTAACAGTTTTTTTTTTTTAAGATTTTATTTATTTATTTATTTGACACACAGAGAGAGATTACAAGTAGGCAGAGAGGCAGGCAGAGATACAGGGAGAGGAGGAAGCAGGCTCCCTGCTGAGCAGAGAGCCCGATGCGGGCCTCGATCCCAGGACCCTGGGATCATGACCTGAGCCGAAGGCAGAGGCTTTAACCCACTGAGCCACCCAGGCGCCCAGAAACCCTTCCGTTTCCAACAAGGAGCCCTGCAGTTCCCTTTTGCACCGGGTCCCACGGATCACGTGGCCTGTCTCACCTCCAGATAGAGCACCTCAACTCCTGATGAGCTCCGGCATAAAAGGTAGGGCGATGTGGGTTCTCCTGTTCTGTGAACGGTCATCTGCAATGCTGATTGTTCATAACGGCTCACCAGATGGACAAAAGAGGAAAAAGGTACTAACCACCACCAATGAAAGTGCTGTAAAGAATTATCTGCTCTAATTTTCATAGGTAATCACCACCCAGACAGAAGTGTACTACTTCTAATGCCTTCCTGTTACCATAAGTGCTTAGAGAGAATAATCTGACCTAGAAACATAGCAAGTAATTAGTATCGACAGAGGGAACAACAGAAGTCATTTACTTTTGGAATCACAACAGTAAAAATGAGATAACATGCTACATGTGAAAAACATCTGAAACAAACTATTGAAACTTTATAAGCAGAATTTCTTTAAAGACAGGTTATTTGGGCTTATCAGGTTCTGCTGCTGAACAGCTGAAACCCCATTTTTCTGGAGAAAAAGGAAGTTTCTGAAACCCACACCTTCTTTTTCTCCCCTCAACGTCTTCTAGTGTGTCTTACAGACTTAAGTACAGAACGTGTCTTATTTACTCAGTATTTTAATAAAGAGCATCTTGCAGAAACTCTGGAGGATATAGCCTGAACCTAATAGATCCCAGAAACATAATCTGAAAGAATTCGCTCACAAGGGCAACACGAAAAGGCAGCGTCAGTGAGCGAAGGGCCCACAAAGAGAACACTTCTCCCGAGGGCCGTGACAGAGACTCGATAAAGGAGAAACAGCGTCTGAAACCCTAAACAGACAGAGAGCAATGCCTTCCAAATTAATATACACATTTAATGCAAACCTGATCAAAATCCAAATGAGATATTTTAAAATCTGGCTGAGTGATTATTAAACACATCTAAAAGAATAACTGGATTAAAATAATAGAGAAAACTTAGATAATTCATCAGTAAGAAATTTCATATTGGAGGAAATGTTTATGATTTCATAACAAAATATACAAGAGGGTATATGGGCTCAGTTGGATGAGCATGCGACTCTTCATCTCGGGGTTGTGAGTTCAAGCCCCACACTGAATGTAGAGATGGATGAGTGTGCGACTCTTCATCTCGGGGTTCAAGCCCCACACTGAGCGTAGAGATGGATGAGCGTGTGACTCTTAATCTCGGGGTTGTGAGTTCAAGCCCCACATTGAGTATAGAGATGACTTAAATAAATAAGCAAATAAACTTAAAAAAAAACACACACACAAGTAAAGCTCAAAATACCATCTTGCCTGGTGGGGACACAAGAAGAAGGGGTACTGATTCTCAACAGAAAGAGTCCTAAGAGGGAAGTATTTGGAAATTTATAGACTTCGTACAGTTTACATTAATCAAAAGGAAGTGTGGGTTTACATACAAGTAAAAACCTTTGAGATCCAAAAATGATATAAACTAAATTAAAAGGCAAAAGACAAAATAAAGAAAAAATTTTCAATGAATATAACTCCTATAAGTCATAGAAACAGTGGAACCAATCAAGTAAGCACATGGAGATTCAATTAGAAGAGAAATGTAAAAACAGACCTCAGGGCAACAGCTCAGGCCAAGCGTCCTGGAGGTGACCCTAGCACCTCCCTGGCCCTCAGACACCTTGGAAGGCAGGTTCTGATGTGGCCACTCTTTGCAAGCGAGGACATGGACAGCTGGCCACAGCCACGCGCCTGTGAGAGGCAGCAGCGAGGGGGCTCCTATGACGATGGCCACCCCCCACCCTATCCAGCGGCCGCTACAATCACCCACGTCTACTGTCGTCAACAGCTTTTGTAAACTGTCAGACTAACATTCAAAGACACGTGCAGATGTAAAACAATCAGATGTCACTTTCACCTCTCAAATCAGCCAATATTTTTCAAAATAACATTCATCACAACAGCACTACAGTCATGAAAAACTGAGACCAAAAGGCCCATTAGGAGAATGGGCTAATACATCATGATAAAACCAAACAATGGGAGGTCATACAACTTTTCCAGAACAAATTTGCTAAAATGATTTAGTGACATGGGACAATGCCCACAATGGTAACGGAAAAGGCCGAGTGTGTCATTGTTCACGTAACGTGGTCCACAGATAGGAATATAGCTGTATGTTTGAAAATGGGCCAAAATATAAACAATAGCTCTTCTGGGTGATTTTTATTTGCTTCTTTATAAACTTCTATACATTCAGAATTTTCAAATCCTATAATTAAAAGGCATTCGTTTTTAAATGCGTTTTTCTAACAACTCGAAAAGTCACATGACGGAAGCAGCGTACTTTAAAAATCCTTTCACTTTGCTTCTTTTCTGTCATGCTCCCTCCCAATCCTGATAAAAAGGCTACAACATTCTGTCCTGGGCAAAACTCTTTTCCTTCAGTTTCTGGAAATTGGTAATAATTAGTTTGATACAAAGATAAAAAAATACACATTCCTTCATACTTGGCATTGCTGATCCTGCGTTTTTTTCAAGCTCTATTTACACTTCAAAACGCAGCTGCAGTATTTCCTGCCCGCTCCTTCCAGAGGCCGGACCGCACTCCCACAGAAGTGCTCATGGACAGTGGTGCAGATTGGAGTCGACGCAGCAGCCCCGGACTGTCTGCTGTCAGGGACCTGCTGGCAAGGCTGGCCCGTGGCTGTCCGGCACTTGGATTCCACCAGAGTTCCCACCTCATCTTTCCTAACCCGCAGGAGTGGCTCATCACACCATCGTCGGAAGAGCTTGTGTCTACCCCGTGGTTTATGCGGAGCGTCCCTCCCTCTGGGGGTCTGGAATCTGGAATGCTGGTAGTGCCAGGCAGAGGTGCCCACCGGACCAGCCCCCAGTGAGAACCGCGGGCGCAGAGTCTTTAAACGAGCGTCTCGGCAGACAAGCTCTCAGTTGTGTTTTCACATCTCATTCTGGAAGAAAATAAGCACCTCCCAGGTGGCCCCCCGCAGAGCGCTTTCCTCTGCACGCCCCCCACACACCTTCTCCCCTTTGCCGATTTTGCTCTGTACCCTTTCACCGTAAGAAACCTTAGCCACTAATACTACTGTATCTTACATCCTATGAGTTCTCCTAGTGAACCACTGAACCTGGGGTTGGTCCTGGGGACCCAATGCCAGCGGTCCACCCCCATTTCTGAAAGAACAGAAGACAGAATGCAGACAAGGAAACATACGAGGCACTTCTACGAGCTTAACTCACAGTTTCATTCACAAACCCCTCTTTCATTATTCCCTTCACTGTTTATCCTTCCTACCCGTTGCCTCTCATAAATCCACTTCAGGTGACAAAATACTTCTTCTCCTAAACTGCCTTTTAGCTTTATTTTAGGGACAATACACAAAGAAGCAGGTAGCAAGTATGGGCAGGTACAGGGATCATAAATTTTTCTTTGAAGAGAGATAATATGGATCCTTTTAAGAAAACTCCGAATCCATCCATCACTTGTTAAAGTGGCAGAACACATAAAAACACAAAGAAAAAACTTCCCAGGTTCTTTGGGGGAGGAATATGACAAAGTCACAAGGGGAAGGAATGAAACCTTTAGGGAAAGAAGAAAGGACACAGATCCTTTTATTCACTAGGAGGTAGTGCTGAGAGGTAGAAACTCCTACCCCTCAATACAGTGTCTGACTGAGGGAAAATAATATCTGGAAGCTAGAGCAGTATCTTATAAAATGAGGTCCTAGGCTACTCCTGAGCACTCCGGAAGAGAGCCCGCGCTGATCTGAAAGGCAGAGGCAGGTGAGGAATATCGCAGGGCTGGGCAGTCACCAGCCTGGGAACTCAGCCCACCAGACCAGTGCTGGGATCCAAACCCGGGAGGCATTAGCAACGGCTGGAGGGGGATGCAGACAGCCCTGCCGAGTGCAGGGGCCTTGCTGGGGTATCTCCCACTGAACCAACTCGGACCTGGTCTCTTCTCTGCGTCAGCAATCTCACTCCAGGCGCCAAGAACTAACCAGGGTCTTCCGCTTTGTTTGTGGCAACACGTACGGTAAAAAGAAAAAAAAATCTAAAGGACCTTGTAGCAAAGTCCACAAGACAGAGTTAAGAAAACAGAACAAAGGGAGATCTTGTTCAGAGAAAATACTGTGACAGAGAGGCCGAGCATCTAACCGGCCAGAACTCACTCCAATGTTTCACTGGGCTTGCACCATCTGAATATAAACATGGCATGAGTCTTTTGATTATGTGTATTTCCTGCACCGTCAATTTGAGGCAAACGAGTCTATACGGTGCATCTGCACCGCCGCTCTGGAGGAATACGTACACGTCCTGTAACGGATGGAGACATGCTCAGATACACAGGTACATCGTGGGACAGCTCATTAAAACAGCTAGTAATTGCTGTGCGGTGCCCTCACATCTGTGAGAATAATCTGATAAAAGACTCTGGAGCCACAGATGTGCACAGCCCCCCCCCCACCCGCACCTCTGTGACACTGCACACTCTTGGTCAGTGGGGTTAACATGAGACCTGGATGGTGATCACACATGTGTTTGCTTTATGATAATCTGTTTTATGCATTTCTCTGTGTCAGTGCACAATACAAAGAAGTTTAATTTTAAGAAACAGAAAAGCAAGGGAACAGTTAATATACTGAACAGTGATTAACACAATATACAGAACCAGCAGGAAGGAACACACGGGTCACGTCCAAGTTACTTGTAATGGTCAATTTCCTAAACTGTGTGGTGACTACATGGGTTTTATTGTTTTGTTTTGTTTCCGTAGCCTGTACACACATCACATGTAGGAAAGAATATATTATCTCGCAATTAAAATTTTAAAACAAAAATTTTGTCAGCCATTCCATACGCACATGAGTTATGTCTAAATGGACTGTAGATTCAACTTTGCAAATTGCATCATAAATTCCCACTGGGATTTTTTAATAAAACTGCAGCGAATTTGTAGACTAAACTGGTATGTCCTCAGAATTCTTATTTGAAGGTGGAATGCTGGAAATGACCCAACACAGTCACCAAATTCAGGCTCCGTTTAGAAGTTACATCCTAGTTAAAGCTGTGCCCTTCCCATGCCCCGTGTCCCCTGCTAACTAGGTCTGGGCCCCCTGCCCCCATGACCCTGTCTGAACACTGCACTGGTCACTTGGTCTGTCCTTCCGGCGGACCCCGCAGGAATCCCGAGCGCCCCACATGTGTCCGTCACCTGGCTCAGCAGGCTTCTCCGGACAACCTGGGGAGGGCAGGCACCGTGTCGGACTCATCTATGCCTGGGCCCGGCACGTGCGTCCACTAACTGCTTGTAGACAAATGAATCAGACAAAGACATCCCATCTTGTCCCCTTTCCTTCTTCCACTCCCTACAGATGGCCTCGTCAGAATCAGGCCAGGTTTCTCACGTCTCACTGACGACAGCGGAGACAGAGCCACCTCAACGCGAGGGACACTGTGATGAAACATTTTACCCTTGATAGGGAGAGAACGTGTTCTTAAAACGCAGGGCAAAGTGCTCTCATCCCCAACTGCAATGACAGAGCCAGAACTGACTAAATATACCACACGGTACCACAAGAGAGTTTCTCAAGAACGGCAGAGGACGTTCCAGTCTGTTCTCTCCTCCAGTGTGAGGACGCCGATGGCAGCAGCGCCCTCTGCTGACTCCCGATCGCAGAAGCACGTGCAGAGGAACCGCCTCTGGCTTGGGCAGGCTTCTCTTGGTGGAAATCTGTCTCTAATCGTGAAAAAGGATGAAAGGTGAGTCACCCCATCTCCGCTTCCCGTCCCCCTCCGTCGTCCTCGGTCTCTAGGTCCGATCGTCGGCCTGCCCAGCGGGCTGCCAGGCTGCCCCACCAGCCGGCAGAGAAGGACCCGTCCTGACGGCCGTCAGACGCCAGCACTTTGGAAAGACAGACCGAGGCACACACACACAGTAACATGTGTTCAAGAAGCACGTCGCTGAAAGTACAAATATACGGAAGACAGCGTAGCCCCGTGTGTAAAACCCGCGCTCGGAGCCCGGCCCGGGCGGGTGTAGACGGCGTGAGCTGAGTGTCACCGGAGAACTGACCTACACCACCAGCTCCAGCCACTTCACCGACAGCACGGGACAGAAAACAGGACCCAACTCACAGGCCTGCTATGAAGATTAAGTTGAATAATTAATATCAACATAAAACATTCAGCAAGAACCTACAAGGAGCGCCCACAAGTCTTCCCTGTACCATCATCTTCCTTATCAAGGGCACAGCTCAGGTATGGGGAATGCACACAACGCTTAATCGAGGTAATGCTGTATTCGTTTAGAACTCAGAGGGGCTCAGTTAGTTAAAGCCTCTGCCTTTAGCTCAGGTCATGATCTCAGGGTCCTGGGATCGAGCCCCGCATCGGGCTCTCTGCTCAGCAGGGAGCCTGCTTCCTCCGCTCTCTGCCTGCCTCTCTGCCCTCTCTGTCAAATAAATAAATAAAATCTTTAAAAATAAAAAAAAATAAAAAAAAGAACTAGGAGGGGGCACGTCCTCACCCGAAGTTCTACATGCTCCCCTGAGACACACCTGACCTAACAGACCGAATCCCCAGGGACACAGCGCCGGCTCTCAAGGAGAGCGTAGACTGTGTTAAATAAGCAAGACTGGAAGTAAGAGGGCACTTGAGGACATCCTCCGAGAGAGAGAAAGAGAGAGAGAGAGAGAGAACAAGTTCTCCACGAACATGACCCCGCAGGCGGACACGTTTGTACCCTGAGGACAGACCGCCGCATGTCAGTACCCCATCAACAGTTTACACCAGAAAGAGAGAGATTTTCTTCCCTATTTCCAATAACAGAATAAAGTTAAAAGCATTGAAGTACTAAGAAGAAAGGCAGAATTTTCATGCCTTCGTAAAACTGGGAGGGCTGTTCCCAGGGCAGGGCCCCGAGCAGAGGCTGTAGGGCACAGTCAAGTCCAAGTGGGCTCATTCTCTAAATCACCTTTTAGTTCCTTCCCGAATCAGGGACTCCAAGATTCTGGGCACAGCACGAGGAGCACTGAAGAAAAACAAGAAACCCTGAGAATTAAACAATAAAGCAGCCAACTCAAAAAGCTAGAAAGAGATCAAAATAAACCTAAAGAAAACAGATGGCATTCTAGAAAATCATACAAATACTAATTCAATGAAAAGTAGACAACCTGATTATAACCAGATCAGAAACAGATTTTAAAAAATGAAACTATAATTAACCTGTGAGTGTAAGTGGAAAAACACTAAATACCAACAGTAGCTTAAAAATAAGCAGACACATGACCTGAGAAGCTTCTCTCAGAAGATCCAGGATGTTTACCATTAGAAGGTAGACTGAGGAAATTGGCTACATTAATAGAATAATGGAGACCGAATCAGATGATCATCAATAGTTGCCCAAAGATGTATTTGACAACATTTAACAATCATTCCCAATATTCTTTTAAATCCAACTACGTTCGTAATAGAAAGTGCCTTAACTAAACTGCCTTGTATGAACGAACACAATACGCACCTAGAACAAACACCCCCAGTAACAAAACATTTTAACTTCATATCCTTATTAAGTTGGAAATCCCCCCACATAAAAGGGAAATCAACAGTCTCTTTCAAAATCATACATGCATTTGCCCCTTGACCTAGCAATCCTAAGAAAGTATTCCAAAGACAAACTGGCAAAATATAAAAGCATGTATGAAAAAGGCCATTTATTTAGTATACCACTACCTGTAATAGTGGAAACCATAGAAAGAAACCATTAACAAACTGCCTACCCAAAGCTGGTTTAAAAAAAGAGAATGAGAAAAATCTCTATGTCATTCTAAAGAGTAATCTCCAGGGCGCCTGGGTGGCTCAGTGGGTTAAAGCCTCTGCTTTCAGCTCAGGTCATGATCTCAGGGTCCTGGGATTGAGGCCCGCATCGGACTCCCTGCTTGGTGGGGAGCCTGCTTCCCCCTCTCTCTCTGCCTGTCTCTCTGCCTCCTTGTGATCTCTCTCCCTCTGTGAAATAAATAAATAAAATCTTTAAAAAAATAAAGAGTAATCTCCAGAACATATTACCAACTGGAAAAAAACAAGGAACTTCGTAAAAGAGTATAGTATGCCTCTTTAGAAAAACTGGAAGAAATATAAACACACTGATGTATAGCATTATATATTCAGAAAAGAGCATTTAAAGAATAAGCCAAAGGCCAGTATCAATATACAGGGTCACCTCTGAAGGAAGGGAGAGAGCAGGGATGAAGGAGAAGGGTAGAAGTAAACTTCTCTGAACTTCCTTGTTTTACAGTTTCAACTATAAACCATGTAAATGTGGAATGTAAATTTTTCTAGTGTAAAAATAGAAGGAAAGCAATCCCGAAAAATAAAAAAATCAACTGAAACAAATCACTCTGATTGTATATCAAAGTGGTAGCATAACCACACAGAGAATTACTTGAGGTGATCTAACTCTCTGGCATGATGCATCTTAAGCCCATAAAGAACCACGGGAAAATCTTAATTAAAAGAACATTCAATGGGTTCGTTATTAGTAACAATATCAATATTGCTACTTTTAAATTATTATATATTTTGATGTTGTTTGAGAAAAAGACTTTCAGCATGAGAAAGAAATACTAGTACACACTCAAGGAAGTTAATTAAAAAGCTTAAAATCTTTCATTTAAATGAATGCATGAATTATTTCTTCCCACCATAAATTTACAAACTTCTTAGCACTGCCTACGGAAAACGTTAAAAGGAATGAAAACCCAAGAGCAAAGTGCATCTCCAGGATCCAGATTATAGTTTCTAAATGCCATAGTGTAGTGCAACTAAAAGGAACTGGAGCTCCTAGGGAAAATGGATAATTCCAGATGTGCACAAGAAACAGACAAGATGAGCCTGAGGTATCTGGTCATGTTAGAGCACAAGCAAGCTACCAAAGATGACTAGAGCCATGTCAAAATACCACAGAAGATGACAGTTTGAGCATCACAATGGCTATAAAAGGAATAATGACTGAATATAGACGAAAATACATAAATTATATTTTTAATCTGACTTCATAATAATACTCCCCCCCAAAAAAACCTTCTAAGTCATCTTTGAAGACTGTTAGAGCATTTATGACTATTCTGTAAATAAAGAGAAAGACTCAAGTATGTGTCCTGCCCTTCCCATACTAATCATATTTCAATTAATTAAATAGTTGATAAGAGAAAAACTCTTCCTTACAGAAGGATCCTAGATAATGGGCACAGAGGAAATAATTGAACTAGAGAAACATCATTTTTGCAATCTCTAGTAAAATAATAGAGATAGGTGCCCATCATTGGTGAACATCCACAGAGAAATCTGCAATAGAAGGAGCAAGCCAAAACCCTCCTTAACCCACTGATCTTAACATAATTAATATTTAGACAAATGTCTTAAAAGATACAAAATACCAAGTCTCCCTCAAGAAGAAACAAATAAGTAGCCCTCTCTTTATAAAAGAAATTGAAGCTGTAGTTAAAAACCCTCCCCCGAAGAAAGCTCCAGGCCTCAATAGCTTCCCAGGTGAATTCCACCAACCATTTAAGGAGAACTACTACCAATTCCATGTAAAAGCCTCCAAAAAAATCCCAGAGGTAGGAAGGAATACTTCCCAACTTGCTCTATGAAGTGGCCTGAGACCAAAGCCACATAAAACATTACAACTGAAAGATACAATGGAAAAGAAGGAACAGAGATGAAATACTAAAGATCTTAACAAGAAATGTGCAAAACTAGTATGAAGAAAATTCTGAAACACCCTAAAAGACGTGTAAGTATTTTTGAACAAAATAAAAAACAAACCACATTCTTGGATAGAACAATTCAACAACAAAGATGTCAATTCACCTCAGCTCAATATATACATTTGACATAATTCTAATAACAATGCCTACAAGCACAGCAACACCTAGAAATCCTGAGTCAAAAAACAAAGACTTGAAGACTAATGGGGTTGTATCAAGAGGGCACAGGAGCCAGCTTGAAGCAGATCCCACTGATCAAACTAAGGACAATTTTAGCTTCAAAAAGAATAATGTCTATAATTGTCTATAAAGTATTGAATAAATAAAAAACCCTTCTTCCCTTTCACTCAAATGAGGTCTCCTCCCTCTCAGCCTCCTCCAGTCTCTGTCTCAGCTTTGGTGAGCATGACAAACATGGACGCAGTATAGACAGAAGGGTGGTTTCTCTTTATTCTCATCCTGGACAGAGGCTACACTGGCTCTGGGGACAAGTTTATTGAATCCCTTTGAGAAAGGCAAGAAGTTTGGGGTAGGGGGAGGAGGCACAGCAGGCAAAACAGTAAGGAAAGTATCAGCAGAAAAGATGAGAAGAGAATATTCCAGAAGGTAGAGAGATGGTAATGAAGGAGACGGAGCCCAAGGCTAAAAAGACAAGATCCAGCCACGCGATTTCACAAGCCCTAGGATGAGGTACAGGTATGGAAAGCCAACAGATGATCGGTGAAGAGACAATTCTTAACGCAGATATAAAAATTGGTCCCCTGTTGTCTCCGACCTTTTAATTTCATACTGAAACAAAAACTCAATTAGTTTCACCTTTCTTGGTAAAGAGATTGCGAAATGTACCACACAGGTAGAAAATTCCACCGCTGTGCATATCAACATGGAGCTGGTAGCCACGCAGTCCGTACTCTGGGTGGTCATCCAAAAGAGGGGTATGAGGAGGTAGCTCGTAGGGGCTAAAAAGCAAAACAAAACATACACACAAGTTTGTCAACACCAGAGATAAAATGTTTAAACTGAAAGTACTCTTTAAAAAAAATTAACATCCATCCAAACACCAGCTCCTATCAATCCTCTACAGGGTTCCCAATAATCCCTCACACCAAGAACTCAAAAGAACCGCCTTGTGTTCCTTTCACCAACTTCTATAAAAACAGGCAAAGGAACGAGTTCTCCAGGTATTCACAAGTTGACCGCAGATGAACATGTTTCTGGGATCTGCCTAGGCCAGCAGCTCTGCAAAGACAACTCTGCTCCTCAGAAGTCTCAGTGACCAGAGGATGGAGCTGCTTGGCAAGAAAATGCACCAAACAACACACCTAGCAGGAACCCAGGCAGAAGATCCACGGCTATGAAGAACAGTTTTACTCAGTAAGAAAAACCTTACTGTGTAAGGCAACAAACTCAAAAGCACTCAGGAGCTTTTCAGATAATTTAAAAAACAAAAAAAGGAGTATGAGAGCAGTGGTGAAATGAAAAGCGTATTCCCCACCTAAAGACCTTCAAGTTCATTGAAAGACACACACTGTGTGGACCAAGCAAAACACATCTGCAGACCCGACTTGGCTGGGGGTCTGTGTGCCTTGCAAGATAAGAAAACGCACATTAGTGCAAAGAATGGGAAGCATCCTGAGGCACTGGCATCTTGCAGTAATAACACTATCCTGCCCCCATAAATACTATTCTACTAGGGACACAATCCTGAACCCAGAACAAATAGAGCAAATGTGTACTCATGAATAATCCAATTATTTTAGCAACAGCTAAGTAATTACACCTGTTGGCTTGTGTCTACAGATTGAAAACAGAAGGTCTTTGTAGCTATTCTCAGGATATTAAGACGGTATCAACTTCTAATCCTTTACATTGACTGTACAAAAATTTAATACATCCACGTATAAATACATACACAGTGGCTGAGCCTAACGTGCTCTTCTCCACAAGGTGATGGAAATGAAGATTTGCCATAACAAAAGCCAGTTCTTCCTCTCTCTGAAAAGTTAATTAGAAAGAATACATTTTCAACTGAAATATTTTAATTTTTCACAAAGTCGTCATGAAGATCGCAGCACATTCATCTTATAGACAGATGCAGTTTCTTACCACTGCAAGATCACCACAGCACTAATGCATTGTTACTGCTAATACAGTATTACCGTCCAGTAAGACTTACATGTCATACTGACAGCAGGACCACAGTCCACCCAAATACACAGAGCGTGCAGTACCAAAAGGATTAACATCTTGTCATGTCAATCACATCACCAGCACTTGTGAAATACCAGAATACTCTTCTGGTATACATGATCATGAAAATATACATTGTTAGTTCCAGGTTCTTTCAAACTCTTTCCCAAAATAAGGACAATACTGGTAAGACCTTCATATATACAAGATTAATTCCACAAATACTTAACATTAGTGGCACAGGTTCCTCTCTTTGAGTACCTGCTTGACTTGGCAAAGCCAGTGGGAATGAATACATTCAGCCACCAGGTTGAGTAGTAGAAAATGTGACTCCAGAGGAACAGACATCCATTTCTTCCCAAATTCACAGGTGACCCTGACCGGTAGAGGTAACCCAGAATGGTCGCTCTGAGGCACCGCTCTCCGGCAGCCAGCCAGAGGACGATCGGACTGACCAGGGTCCTCATAACTACGTGGACCAACAGATGGATGAATTCAAGTCAAGGAAATGCCCAGCAGGCCAACTGCTGCCTGGGCCACAAGTCACCCTCACGCAGAGAGCGAGGGAGGGAAAGGAGAACTGAAGGCCTTAGCAGGCTGAGAAAGACAAAGTATGATGAGAGGTTGATGCCATAGACCTTGGTTCTGTCTAGCACCGTTCAGGCTTGGGCGCTGTTCTTCTCAGCATCACATTTGTGAACTTCCATCTTAAACCCCCCCAGACACGGCCACAGATCTCCACGCACGTGTGGTGTACAGGGAACATCACACTGCTCCGCTCTTCACCGAAGTGACGGCCCAGAAAGGAACCCCAGAAGAGGGAACCAGCCAACAGCCTCACCCCAGGGAAAAAGAAACTTCATCTAGTGGGAAAGGAGAACTCTTCAGACACTGTCCCCTGAAGGGCAGATCACACTTAAGCCCACACATACGGGATCAGAAACACTTGTGGAGACTGGGGAAACACACAGTGAGAGACACTGCCACAGACACGGGATGTGGAAGGAGGAAGGAGCATGGACTGCTGGGAAGGAGAAAGGGGGAGACCCCCATGACACTAGAGGGAGAACACGAACAAAACCGTGCAGGCAGCAACGGGTCACCTGTCGTTGGTGATAGGAGAACAGCAAAGGGGCCTCCACAGAACCGGGAATCGTTTAGCTAGAAAAAATGAAGTTATTGGAGCGTAAAACAGAATGTGGCTCATGGACAGTTGGAACTGACCTCACACTTGGTGTCATGCGTAACGGTAAGTCGACGTGGAGCTGGGAGGGAGATGGCGCAGTGCGGGCAGGGACTTGAACCTTACCTTCCACAGCCCCATCACGAGGCCTGGGTGTAGACAGAAGATCCGAATCAGTGTGTCCCAGCCAATCATGGTGGATTCGGTTAGGTTACTCAGATTGTACTTTGCAATTAAAGAATGCCAGCGAGGTCTTTGAACATCCATGTCAAAGAAAGGAAAGAGAGAAATGAGCTTTCACATCTGGCGTATTATCAATTCTGTCTAGCGTATCTAAAAATACTTTTGAAGAGAATGCTAATCATGTGCACCTTGCTAATAAATGGTGTGTGGAGGGTCAGGGGACAGAAACAACTCCTATAAAAAAAAAAGGAAAATGGACACACCCAAATTTCTCACCCAACTATGTTTTCCTTCCCCTCCTCCTCACTCTTACTGTCAACTCAACGGCTCAGTCAGAAGTGGAAAAATCATGAGGGTGAGAAAGAACCATCTTTTCTCCTCTTCCCCTCAGAGCCCAGCACAATGCTACCATCAAAAGTAGATTCTCATATGTATTCCTAATCGAGGTAAATAATGCATAAGCAAAGATGAAATATTTTAAATGACAACAAAAGCATGTGGTCCCAGAAGGCTGTCTGAAAGCAGAGGTATTTACCTTTTAAAGTTATTATCAAGGATAACTCAGAGAGGCTGAAAATTTTAATATTAGAAAATGAATTTAAACCAAAATCCTGAGTACTGTCATGAAGGGGAGCCACTGTGAACTCTACATTAGAATTCGTGTCTAAGAGGAAGCAACAACGCAGATGTCTAAGGAAACACAACTCTGCTATTCACCGTAAGAGGTAAAAACAACAGAATGAAACATTCTACAAGCACTATAATGGTAAATATAGATACCTGTCACTTCCAGGGACCTAGAGAGAGGTCAGGTAATTATAAGGGAGATGAGATCTCAGTGGTCAATTAACATAGCTCAGCATAGAAGCAAGTCCCGAAGGAGCTGGGGTCACATGGCCTTCAAGCATTCTCCTCCAGCGCCTACGACACCAGCTGACAGGAGACAGGTACTCAAACGTTCACTAAGTAAAACAATCAGAAAACTAAGGCGTTCCACGGGGGCACTGTTTCCAAGTGGGAGCATGACACAGGGAGGCTTTAAGCATCAGAACCAGATCTGCAGCTTCCAGACTACCCTGGTCTCTCCCTCAAACTTCAAAGGACTTTTTGTGCTGAAAACCACAGAGGTTAGGGAGAGGTGGTTGGCAAGCATGTGTGTGATGTGCGACCTAAAAATATACCCCACTTGGGTAGATACACAGGGAGGAAGCCAAACACAGGGTTAGGAACCTAAGTCTGATATCAAGGAAACCTTTGATCCAACCCCAAGGTACTCAGAAATGGTAGTCACTACCCCTATGATTATCAGTGTGGACAGATGAGGCTGGGCCGGGTGTGAAAACCCTCCTCTCACGCTCTTCAGTGGGCCCAAAAGGAGAATACTCATCATCACCGCTCCAGAGCAGTTTAAACAGACTCCGCAAAGAACGGGCTAAATCCCCATGTGCCTTGGCCTCACAGGCCGTACAGAGAGAAGAAACGAAGGCTAATATCTGCCCAACATTCTTCCCCAGTTTGGAGGTGTACAGCATAAACGACAGCATGGAGAACACTTGCAGAGGAGAAAATTTAATGAGTCTGACTAGAACGGTATAAATTAGAGGAAAATTCAAATTGCAAATTACATAAATAAGGCTTTCACTATTCTTGAAAAATTTCTCATGGAGGAAACAAAAGAGACTCAAATAACAATCACCAAGTTTCTCCTTTGCTGTCACACAGATGCCTGTGAGAATTTGTATTTCTGCATGATAAAAGCATTCACTCTCCCACTTGCAATAAAAGAGCCCCACAAAACAGATTCCTAAAAAACACTTTCATTGTCTTTACCCCACAGCTTCTCAAACACTGGCTGAAGTCCACCAAGTTTTAATGGAAATCAATTACACGAAGTCAATCTTCCCAGTGACTTCTAGCACTTTCCACACTGCGCAGTATCTAGCATAACTGACCCAGATGGCAGTTTTCAGGAGCAAAATAGCTTTAACTCAGCTTTACAGTTCAACATCATCCATTTCGTCTTCCATGACCATCTTAATTGATGTTAATAATGTTCTAATGTCTATAAATAATATTTCATGATATGCCAAGTAACATATCGTTCAGTCAAATTAGTGCAGAGACGGTGGACGGATTCTCCAAATTCCATTTCCTAGTGCGTAAAACTAAATATTACATTAGAAAAATCTGGTGTCTATCATGATACCATATGAAATTTCAGAAATTTATCCAAATAAAGGTACCAATTATAAAAGTAAACATGCTTCCAAAATATCTTCAGTAATATAATCAGCGAAAATCATTCACATGTTATTCTTTGCAGCATTAAGGTTATTTTCAGACTACAATGAGACCTGGCTTTATCATCACTAAGAAGCCCAAGGCTCTCACATTCCCAGCATAAGGAGAAACCTTATCACTAAAACAATCCTCAAAGAACCAGCATCAGAGAGCTGAAGCTAAAACAGGGTCCTAGGTTACAAAGTTGCAAAAACGTGTCCATGTCCAGGGAAGCCATGAAAGAACACTGTCGCGCCATGAAAGAACTTTGTCGCACCATGACAATACCTGCCATCCCAAGGACACGTGTGTCGTGTGAGGGAAACCCGGGGTAGGACCCCAGCATGCAGGCTGGTCAGAACAATGCCATGGTAAACGCCATGGCAACGTCAAAGTGTGCTGGGTAGTGAAGGAGGAAGTCAAGGGCAGGAAACCAACCCTGGAGAAGCCTGCTACCACCTCTGTACCACTATGTTCGCCACGCCTTTCATGCAGGTCCACTCGCTTGCTCGGGAGGTCAGGACATTAGAGCAGGCAGCGTCTGGCTTTTAGGAGACAGTGACTAGTGACCAGAAGAGTGACCAGGAGGGCCTTGCAATGCATGTGGACGCAGCACAGAGCCCCTAAGTAGGGACTCGGTGCGCATCAGCAAGGTGACACACACGGATCTGACTAAAGCACTTGACAGTGAAACCTTCTGGTCCTGTTCACAGCAGCCTCGCATGCTCAGTACTCTTCGCCATCACCACCCCCGCTTCCACACATGGGAAGGCTGAGGCACAGAGAGGCGAAGCCACTTGCTCAAGGTCACACATCCAGTCAGTTCAACAGAAAGGCACATAAAATAATTCAGAATGTTACCTTAGGATCTAATGTTTAAACTATGACTACTGTACCATTTACTAAAGACAAATATAATAGCTTTATATATCTTTGTGTTAAAATGGTTAAAACTAAACAGCTCAAAAGGTTAGCCATCAATCACCTAGGAATTTTGTTAACTAGAATACTATTCTCTGTTACAGACAACTAATGTATGAGGAAACTAAATTTAGATCTAATCATAAATGTTATAAATCCATTCTTTTTCTATTCTATAGTGATCCAGAATGCGAAAGAAGTCTTTAAGGTGCAATCAAATTAAAATATGCTGACCGTATTTTTAAATTACAAAAATAATGGCAACTAGTATTTACACATAAGATGTTCTCACCCAAAGGTTCTGTTGAATTAGTACTTACCCATTTTTGGAGGGGGTTTTAGACCGGTCCATAAAAACTGGCGTCACACCACACAAATCTAAGGTTGACAACGTGGCTAGCTGTGGCCAGTTTTTGCCATACCACATGATCGTCACTGATGAGTCATTTATGGAAAGCTCAGTGTGCTCCATCATGTGCTCTTTTCCATTTTGTTCTTTCAATAGAATTACCCAACCTAAACCAGATATTCTGGAGAAAGAAAAGCTAAAAATGATTGCCTCATTCCAGGAAAACAAAACAAAACAAAATGCTAACGTCGATCTCACATGTCATCTCTGAAGCACCTAGTTCCTGAAAAGCCGAGGCTGAAGTTCTCCGAAAGCACCCGACATAAATGTTCAGTTCACCCGTGGTTCTCTCTAGAGAGCTTTCCCCTCACCTCACAAACACTCACTGAACACCGACCACGTTCTCGGAACGGGCGATACGCAGAGAAGACCAAGTTCTGCCCAGAAGGAAGGATGCTCTGGGTGCTCTTGCAAGACTACAGCAGGTTGCTAGGTTATTTCTGCTTTTCATAAAGGCTTCGGGCCATTTCTACGGAATTGGGAAACACCATACAGCTAACAGATGCACAGGAACACACGAATCTATTGGAGGACGGTCCCTCACAAGCGGCACCTGTGTTCTTGCACACACAGTACCCTGAGCTACACCATCATTCTTTCCGCAGTGACGGGCACACGAATGTTAACGGGGCCCGAGAGGGTGCTGTGTTACCTGAGGGCCTCTCTGGTTTTGACTGGAAGGCCTGTGTAAGGGTTGACAGGCTGCAGAACCCGAGCGAGCGCCGCTTTTACAGATGCTCTTTGTTTTCTAATATATTCTTTCTTCCAATAGCCAGCTTCTTTATCCTCAACCGACAGTGAGTTCATAGATACAGCGGTCTTCTCTGCTACGTTAACTTTCCAATTAGACCTTTTAGGTGAAAATGCAGTTGTATAGATTCTGATCCAAATAAAACTGGGGGAGAAGAGGAACTACGTTAACTCGGAGGCATCGTCAGGGCCCGGCAGTAGCAACAGATTACCTCGGAGATGCACGATCATTTTTAAATACGCCGCCTCCATGAATAAATCAGACCGGACATGTACAGTCGCTCACGGGTTGAAGTGAACTGCAGTTCGAGGTAAGTGTTTCAGGTTCACCAACCCCAGAAACAGATACTAAAAAAAAATGCTTGTTTCCCAGGGTCAGGTTAAAACGAGTGATCGCATGGTCTGGGGCATCCTCCAAACCGCTGCCTTCCTACAGCAATAATGGACTAACGGATTGGAGGACGATAACGAGAAATACACAAGGCGATTCCTATTGTTTCATTTTAAGTATATACATTTTTAAAAGATCGGAGAAAAACCATATATACATACACTTACACAGAAATGTCAGCCGCAATGGAACTGTATATTACTTTTGATTTCTATGTTTTAATTTTTCCACAAGGAACACATTATGCTTGCACAAAGAGAAGAAAGTGAAAAAATTCACTGCATAATGAATGAAAAAAAATAACAGTATTTTTTGAGCACTGTGTTAAGCATTAATTTGAGCACTCTGCAAACGTGAACAACTTTAACCATCAACAAACCCGAGAAGTGGCTACGATTAGTGTCCCCACTGAACGGACACTGTAACGAGGCCCCAGTGCAGAGCCGCAGCCCAGGCCGGTCTGTGTGGGTTGGGGAGGCCGCAGACCCGGGATGGCTCCACACGGCCTCCCCCAGAGCTCACACACCCGCCCCCGTGCTTCTCAGCCTCTTCGGTAACAGGAACGAACCGGAGGAAAGCAAGTGACTTATCCAAGTGCAGAGAGCCCGTGAGCCACAGGCTGAGTCCAAATTCAGCTCGGAGCCCGGCCTGCACCGCTGCCGCCGTCGCTCCCAGAGGCCCGGGGAGTCACAGGAGCCGAGCAGAGGGCAGGGGCCATCGTGAGCCCAGGGCACCTCTCTCCCAGCCAGGGCTCCCTTCACGGAAAGACGGAAACTTCTCCTGCGGGAAACTGAGGCGGGCTAAACTCAGTTTCCTGCAGTGAAAAGTGGGCTTTACCTAAACAAACGCACCGACACGCTCACCCCTGTCTCCACGCTTCTGTTTCGTCTGAGTCTGGAGGCAGCAGGGAGGAGGCAGCCCCGAGCTCACTCGGCTGGTCACCGCACTGGGGAGAGGCCACCGTGCCCTTGGTCCACTGCACGCGGGTCTCCCGCACGCGGGTGTCCTGCACGCGGTGTCCCGCATGCGGTGTCCTGCACGCAGGCAGCGCACGGACTCCACAGCCACGCCAGACGCAGAGCCCAACCGCGCCGTCTGAAGATGCGCTTCCCGACCACCCGCACCCCACAGAACCCTTCACACCGGCTCTGCTGCCCTCCGGCGTGTGTTTCCTCAGCTCAGCCACGTCCGGCCTTTCCTATGTGAGCTAAGAGTTGCAAAATGATGATGATTTGAGTCCGTGTGGGTAAATCTGACACTGTTTCACCAAAATCCCTGGAGTGGGCACTTTTGAAAACTCCCCTCACATGGAAGCTTGATCGCATTCTCTTCAGATTTATTTCACTCGTCATTTCACTCCACGTACGCGCACCCACAGTTCTCGCGTTGGCACCACCTGCACTGCAGCGGCCCCTGTTCCCGTCCCCGTGCCAGCGCCCCAGACTCCTCGCACAAACACGGCGGTGCAGGGGAGCAGAGCGCGAGCCCAGAGCCCCGCTCGCCTTCAGTCCCAACCACACCCGACATCTGTGAGAGGAGCCCCTTCCGCGCGCGTCAGCCTACCGTATTTACCGCCAGGCAGCCCACAAAGAACACTTCACAGAACTACAACCCTGTGTAGACCGTTCTGCTTGATTACTTAGAAACTACAAACGTCAAGTGTAAGATGCCACTAACAAGTACTTAAAACCCAAACACATTCATTTCTTGATCCCCCTCCTGTTAAAAAACTAAGATGGATTTGAGGACAAGAGCATATTTAGCTATTCTGACTAACAGTGAGGCACAAACTTCAATCAAACAAGTTGTTGACGAAATGGGGCCAGTTTAATGTTCGATAAACAGTGTTAATATGCTCCTTTTGAAGTCTAACTATAAAATCAGACAATGACTCTTAAAAATAAAATTCAACATATGCAAGGGCGCCTCGGTAGCTCAGTCGGTTGAGCACCTGATTCTTTTTTTTTTTTTTTAAGATTTTATTTATTTGACAGAGAGAGAGATTACAAGTCAGCAGAGAGGTAGGAGGAAGCAGGCTCCCCACGGAGCAGGGAGCCCGATGCGGGGCTCGATCCCAGGACCCTGAGATCATGACCTGAGCCGAAGGCAGAGGCTTCAACCCACTGAGCCACCCAGGCGCCCCCAGACAATGACTCTTAAAAATAAAATTCAACATATGCAGGGGCGCCTAGGCAGCTCAGTCGGTTGACACACACAGAGAGACAGAGAAAGAGAGCGCACGCACAAGGAGGAGGAGTGGCAGGAGCACCTGACTCGCAATGTTGGCTCGGGTCATGGTCTTGGGGTTGAGCCCCTTGGTAGGCTCCATGTTCAGGGTGGAGCCTGCTTGAGATTCTCCCCTTCTCCCCCACTCCCCTGCTCATGCCTGTGCACACATTAGCTCTTCAAAATAAATAAATAAAATCTTTTAAAAATAAACAATCAAATGAAATTCAATGTATGCAATTAAGGTATTTCTTATAACAAGAAAACAAACATAAGGATAATTTCATCAGAAGCTTAGATTTTTAAAGGACAACTCCCGAGAAAGTGGGATGGGCACATAATTAATAATGAAAGTGTGCAAGGAACATTATTAGAGGCATGGCCCCAAATCCACTGGAAGGCCCAGTGCCTGCACCATCTGGGCCTGTGAAGGTCAGTGGGGAGAGGTGGTGTTTAGAGAAACCAAGCAATTTATAACTTATCGGCTTATTGAGTAATCAGAGCTCTATCCTTAAACAAAGTAAGAACCCTCCAAAAAGCTACAGTTTGGGATATTTAATTGACGTCTTTCATGAAAAATGCCTTACAGCACTTTGCTTTAGTGAATGTCTTCACCTCTTATTGAAAGTCATTAAGAAAGACACAAAAACTGCTCCACATCATTCTAGAGCTACTGTCAAGAACAGGCTCCTTTCCCTTGAACCCACGCTGAACCTACTTGTGTGCCTACTGACACAGAGACACATTCTTCCATACAGGAGACAACAGCTACACCAATAGCAAGTGTGATCTTTATCAGTTCATGCAAAGATACTCCTTTTTTTAAAGCATATCAACACAAATCACTGGAAATATCCATTTGACCACTTAAAGCATTAGACGTATTACATCTGTGTCTAAAAACACTTTCAAAATTAATTCTTTTAAATTAAAAAAATGATTAAAACTGTCTTACTAGTTTTCACAATTTTCATCAAAATGCCATCAAAAGACGACAGAGATTTGGTTTTCTCCTTACTTGTCATTGGCCAGATGGTAAAAGCGCGTATTCACACATCCAGTACACAGCAGGGTCACAGCATCCAAGTAGGAAAAGATCTTCAGCAAGATTTCTGAGGGCATCCTGAGAGGGGGAAGAGATCAGAGAAGCGGGCAAGCATTTGAGCTAAAAGTTACCCAGAAAACTGGCTGTTCACCACCAAACAGGAGGTGACCAGCCCCCCTCCTGTACGAGAGGCCAACTGCACCCCTATCTTCCACTGGTTTCTCAACTGAAACGTCCTGCTATCACAATCCTCATGACCTAAACAAATCCAGAGACCCGAGGTTACGGGCAGCTAACGTCCTTGGCATGTTACTTATTCACACACTGTGAATCCACAGGCAGGATTTCCTACCTCGCTCATGAAAGTATGCATCATTCTTTGGTGAGATAAAAGGAAGTAAGAGAAAAAGAATGCATTCTTAGCTATTCATTAAAAAAACAACACAGAATCTTCCTCCTCAAAAAAAAAAAAGAAAAGAAAAAAGAACAGGACACTGGAATAGAAAATATCCACTTATTTTCCACCTAACCCATACCACCCCTCATGCACCCTCTTTCTACACATCCTCACACTTGAAACCTTCCTCCAGGGCTTAAGGAGACACCAAGTCCCGTAAGATTTTCTGAACTCTCTTTTCCTTTCTCATTTATTGCCTAAATAAATGACATTGAGCTGCATTTTCAATACCCCATGTATTTCTACGATCTTACACTTTGACAAAACAACTCTCAGAACCTGAACATGTCCAGAAAGCCTTACCAATGTTAGGAAGTCAGGAATGGGCACATTTGGACCTGAGCCTGGAAGAAAGCAAGCCAGAGAAGACTTGGGGTGGGGGGGGAGAGGCGGGGGGCCTCCGGCGCG
>LNAC01000076.1:488143-537228 GCA_002007465.1 Ailurus styani
GGGCGGGAAACGCAGCGCCTGGAGGCCGCGCCAGTGCTGCTGCAGGAGCCGGCCGCGTCCCGTCGCCATGGAGACCCGCGGGCGCGCCAGAGGCGGAGAGGTGGCCCGAGGGAGGAGCGCGCCGCCCGCGCCACGCCCACCCGGCGCCGGCGCGCTCGCCGGAGCGTGTACGTAGGGAGCGGGGCGAATGGCGGCCCCGCCTCTCCGTCGGCCCCAGGCGCAGTTCTAGAAACTTCTGGAGCCCTGCTTCTTCCCACGCCCCACGGCCTGATGGCGAGGACGCCGCGCGGCAGGCGGGCCTCTGAGTTTGGGCCCTGGCGTTGGGGACTCTGGCGGCCTCGTCCCTCCCCACCTGCCGGCTCTGGGGAAGTCTGTGCTACTTCCTGCCCGGCTTCCTTGGGGAGAAACTGAAACGCAAAGGCTACATCATTTGCCCATGAGGAACGACAAAGCCGCGATCAGACCGAGCATTTCCCGGTTCACTGTCCTCCCAGAGGGTCACAAGAACACCCCGCCTGTAATCGCTCCCTTCACTTTTGTCAGTTGCGGGATCACGCGGCCCACCCCGGCGGCGCCAAATACGAGCGGCGCAGGCGTACGGAACTCTGGCAGGTGGCGGAAGGGCCCCGCGCGCTGTGCCCGCCTTGCATTGTGGGAGATGTAGTCCTGGAGCGTGTCCCGCGGCGGTAGCTCTGGGAAGAGTGAGGGCCTGGAACTACTATTCCCGGGACTCCCCGCGGTTTCCCAGGTTGCTTTGCAGAGGCATGGCGGGTCGTGTGTGTGAATGTCAGGACGGAAGGTAATTAAAGCCCTTTAATTCGAGTTAAAAGAGCACGGAAGGGAAGAGGAGGCGGACGAACCTCTTTCGCGAGCTCACGTGTTTGCCGGTCACGCCGTGCAGAATCACCCGTGTGAATGTGCAGCCCTGAGGACGCTGCGACTGGGTGTGTATCGCGTAGTGAAGCTTTGCTGGCCGTCGCTGGCACCTTCCCAAAGCGCAGGACTTTTCCGTGATCATGATGTGTACTTTCTTACGAGCCGCACGGTGTGCGGAGGAGATGTGCAGGTCGTCGGGGAAGCGGCTGTTCCCGCCACACTCGGTGCTTCGCAAAGCTTGCTTGAAGACTGCGCCCAGCCGGAGCTGGAGTCTGCGAGAGCGAAAGAAATCGGTGCAACCTCAGTGTCCCCGTGGAGTCCCCCAGAACACCTTGTGGACGCGGGGGCAGAGCGCCCAGAGGGCAGGGGACGACGGCAGCAAACAGGTGTCTGTGCACAGTCAGAGAGGGGAACCCGTCGTCTCGACGTCACAGAAAGGTAACGGGAGTGATCGGTCTTTGAGCCGACGTGCTGCGAGCTACCAGTGACCTTTGACGCGGGGTCAGTGCTAAGGATAGGAGAACAGTTCACACACATGGAAGGGAGGACCGTGCAACACAGTTCAGAACTTGAGAATAGAGACCTACAGTTTTCCTCACAGGCATAGATTTCAGAGTCGACCCTTCCATAACTTTGTTGAATTATGTCTGGAAAGTTTTTCTCAACTTCTGTTAGTTTTAGTGTGGAGCTGTATAAAACTTAACCATTGTTTAGAAGTTTATCATAAGTGAGTAGATTTCCCAGATGTCATTTCATCTCAGTTGAGTTTCCTATTTACTCCATCAGAGGACGGACGTTAAAACTCTGTGTATGAGGCGCACTTCCCCAGTTTTACCCAACTGAAAATTAAAACCACATTTTCTTCATCTTAATTTCCTAATAGCCATGTCAGTGCTCATTAGAACAACCATTCACGGGTATTTCTTGAGTTTCCATTTCTCTATGCTTGACACTTGAACAGATGCTAATGGGTGTGCCGGAGAATTCCTGTACACAAATAGATGAGCACTTATTAAAGAAAAAATAGATACAGAGTTGTGAAACAGTGAAATCACAGTAATTGTGCTACAAAGAGAGTACCAGGGAGCATAAGATACATACAGAGTAATTGGGTGGAATAAATAGGTATTATTGAGGCATAATCCATAGGGATCAGTTCAGGTGGGTCAAACTCCGCACTGCTCTTAAATGACTACTGTGCCCAGATGTTGAGATAGACTCCTCATGCTACAGAATTAAAGACGTTCAAAATATCGTTTAACTCCCGGTGACATGGGCCGTAATAGAAAGAACATAGATAATAGGAAAGGCAAAATGTAATGCTGTCAGGAAAAGTCAGAGTTTTCATGGATGAGCTAATGAATTTAATGTTTATTGTTTACTTCATTTCACAAGTAACCTGTTAAAATGAGTAAAAAGGAAGCAAACGGTTGAAACATCCATGATTATACCGTGCAAAGATGATATTGTTAATATTTTGCTCTGTCATTTCGATACATATAGTTTTTGACTACATTAACAACAACAAAAAAACTGTATCCTACCAGTTGTTTTATAATCTGCTGGACATGTAAAACACATAACCTTCATCCATAATCGCCTGAACAGGGTTGTTTTGAAAGTTCAGCACAAATGAACAGCCTGTATGCGGAGGGCGAAGGCACAGACTGTCAAACAGCATGTGTCAGGTCATGTGGTTCCAGCAACAGTGCTGCTTACACTGCAGATGGCTCCTGCTGCAGAGTCCTGTCCTCATCTGGACCCCATTCAAAGGCAACAGCCTTCCTGATGACTCAGTGAACAAGTGGGAGCCGTGTTCCCAAATGTGGGATATGCTGCCCGCAGAGTCCAGAGGGACCTCACACATCGTGGTATGGGGTGCAGTCGTTTCTTTTATTTGGAATGGGTGTCTTAGCATGCCCCATGCAATGTACCCCTAAGAGTTTTGCTCATGTGGTCGGTGAGCCCTGGATCTGTTTTCTGGGCTCATCCCCCCACACACACGCTCTTACAGTACATGTGTTTACCGAGCTTCCCGACACACATGCCCCTTGTTACTTTGGGCTCTGACTAATATGATGGCATAAATAGAAAGGACAAATGTGATGTTTTGCATAATGTCCATAACAGCATTGTCCAAATAAAATTTGATGCAGTGATGGAAGTGTTCTGTCTGTGTGTGGTCTCCGTGTGGTAGCCACTAGTATCACATGTGGCTTTTGAGCAATTGAAGTGTTGCTAGTGTAACTGAAGAACTGAGTGTTCATTTACTTTTAAGTCAACTTAATTGTAAAATCAAACGCAAATAGCCATGTGTGGTGTATCGTTACTGTACAGGACAGCCAAAATCCAGAAGTTTCAGGTCCCTTAAAACGAGGTGATAACAAGGGAGACCTAACAAATCCTAAGCGAGATGGTACCCATACACTATTTGTCTGTGTCCCGTTACTACAAACCACTGCTGCTGCTCCTCCTCGGTAGAGATGCCGCATCTCTGCAGGTTCTTCATTTTCTAAGGTCATTCGCTTCGCAGTGCTCTGAATTCCATTCTGTTTGTACTGTGTGCGCAGCCAGTGGGGGGCGGCAGGGTGCGAAGTGACTGTCAGAGTTGAGGCCTGTTTCCATCCCTTGGACCACAGTTGACAAAGCAAACACTTGATCTGGGAGCCGCAGAATGTGTCTGGCGTTGCCCAGTCGTATCGTGTTTTCACGCCGAGGGCCTGGATCACTTGTTCAAGTGTTTCTTCACCTTAGAAAGTAAAGAGGTATTAAAATTATAATAGTAAATAAAGTATGGATTCCCTGGCCCAGAACTCTGCTGAGGTTCTTTTGAAAACTCTCTTCAGGTGGCTCTGACTCACAGAAGGGTTTGAGAGCAGCACCCCCAGAGCACGTGCAGACGCCCACATGGGGTCCCGGTCCACGTACCCCCACTAGAAATGCTGAAGTCGTGAGCACTCCCCCCTGTCGGGCATATGTCTAACTCAGGCGTGCTTTCTCTCTACAGTGAAAGAAGCTGGAAGAGATTTCACCTATTTGATAGTGGTGCTTTTTGGAATCAGCATCACAGGTTGATCACAGCAAGTACAATACCTGCCTCTATAATGTTTTCAACTTAACATTTGTTTCATTCCTGCTTTGCTTGATCTTCTTTTCTGTAATTTACAGGTGGCTTGTTTTACACAGTTTTCAAAGAACTTTTTTCTTCATCAAGTCCTAATAAGATCTACGGGAAAGCCTTAGAAAAATGCAGATCACACCCTGAGGTTAGTCTTCCAAATGGAGTCACACACATTGAAGATCGGGGGGAAGAAAGCTGGTTGCGGGGGGCGGGGGGGGGGGCAGGGCAGAACACACATATTGGTTCTGAGACTAGTGATGTTTATATGATAATAAAGTCATACAGTTGGGTTGTGATTATGTTACTAGCTCTCTGTTCTGGACTTGAAATGCTTTAGGACCACCCAAAGGTCTGTGTAGCAGTGTTTTCATCCTAATTATACAAGACAGTCACTTGTTGTCATAGATATTAAACGCTTAGACCTTGCCAGAGTATTAAACTCCTGCGGTAAGTTTCTAGGCCTGTAAAAAACCTGATTCATGACTTCATGATCATAGTAGTAATTATTGACGCTCAGTGAAGGCACATTATGCACCAGGCACCACACTCAGTGCCTTGTCATTCTTGGCTCCCACGGAAGCTGTTTGTGTTAAATACTATGACTGTCCCATTGGCAGAAGGGGAGACTGACGCTTCAGAGATGAGGTCACTCGACTGAAATTGCTGAGCTGTGAGCAGAAGGCCAGGACCCAAGCCCAAGTCTGTGACTCCAAAGCTTATGCTCTTCAGCACAGCCAGCCCAGCACATTCCCTGGGGGTAGGCTGACGGATAGGAAAGTTGCCCACGTCTGTTAGGGGTCCTGCCAGAAGGAGGGCTTTCTGTGCTGCTTCCCAGTCACTGATAGAAAGCCGGCCCGGCCATCATAGCACCAGAGTTCCTGCTCCCTGGGTGGAAAGCTTCAGCAGGGAAAAATGTTACTCATTGAAATCTTAATCTCCATACCTCGAAGGAAAACAGCAGATAGCCCCAAAAACCATCAGGGCAGCTTCTCACACCGACCAAGCTGTGTGGAAACAACACACATCACCCTGGGACAGGAGAGTGTGATGCCGCAGGTGCCCTGACTGGTTTCCCTGGGGCCCTGCCTCCACTCGCTCCAGCCGTTTCTCCAGGCCTGTCAGGGGAGACCTGGGGCTGATGGGCTCTGGTGTTTTGCTCTTTTGATCTCTTGATTTCTTACCCTCGGACTCTGGGCCATCAGGGGAACCATGAAGGAGGAGTCAGGGAAACCCAGCTCTGAGTGGGAACTGAGCAGGGAATAAGGAAGGTTCCGGTTTTCCCGTTAGGAATCACGGTTTCATGCCTCTAGATCTGGCTGGTTTTAAATGGGTGGTTATTGGAGGTTCCCCGGCATCTGAAGGTGGCGCGCTCCGTGAAAGCTGTCATGAGCCAAGGGCGTGAAGCAAGGGCACAGCCACCGGTTCCCGAAAGCAAGAAGCCTTTGGGTTTTGTTCAGTTAGCAAAAACAGGTACTCATGTAGGTTCTCCTTTAAAGTGGAGTGGGGAAGCGAACCTTTGGAGAGCTGGAAAAGCCTGTGCACGTTCTCTTTCACCGCCTTTAGTGACTCAGAGAATTGTTCTCGTAGCTTTGAGCCTTGGAGCCGATGAGATAGAGTTCACTAAAAGTGTTCAAATGTGTGTTTAAACATTTGCCCACTTCATTGTGCCTGGTTTCTCTGGGAAGTAGGGACGCCTGTTGTGAAGCTATGGGTCACACCACAGAGTCACCGACTTCAGTGTCTGCAGGAAAGACATACTCGTGGGAACAGTTTTTCGTCGTTGGACTTGTCCTGAAAGGGTCCCAGGCTTAATGATTTGTTTTCCTAAAAGATCACTTGGTTTGTCAGAAAATGTTTCCCTGGGAAGCCTGAAAGGCAAAGGCCTTACTGCGTCCCACGCGGCGTGTGCCCCACAGGTCATCAGTGTCTTCGGCGAGCCCGTGAAGGGCTACGGGGAGGTGACGCGCCGCGGGCGGAGGCAGCACGTCAGGTACCGCACTCCTCGGGCGTCCCGGAGGCCTGGGGTCACTTCTAAACGGCAGGAATTGAGGCTCCGCTCTTTCCTTTTCTTGACAGTTTCATTGAATATGTAAAGGATGGGCTGAAGCACATGCGCGTGAAGTTCTACATCCAGGGCTCCGAGCCTGGGAAGCAAGGAACGGTGCACCTGGAAGTGAAGGAGGTGCGCGGGCCGGGGGGTTGGGAACCGCGGGCTCGGGGCTGCGGGGCTGTGCCCTGGGGACAGAAGTTATACCTGGAAGTGTGTTTGCTTTTCAGAACCCAGAAAGCGGCGAGTATGAATTTCGGTACATATTTGTTGAACTTGAGCCCTATCCTCGAAGAACCATTATCATCGAAGATAATCGCTCCTGAGGTGATTGCAGGACCCCAGCAAGCACGGCTTCTGGGCGGATGCGGCGTGGGGGGTCCCCCGGCTCCGCTCTTCCCTACTGCTCCCAGGTCTACAGAATGAGATGGGACAGAGTGGGTCCTCGTCGGGTTTAGACACACTGAAGTGGAGGTTCTCTCGCAGAAGGCAAGATCACGAAATAGAACGTAGCTTATGCTGTCTCTGAGTTGATCATGGACAGTATTTCTGCTCTAGTTAATAGCCTCTCATGATAAGAAGTCTGTGTTATTAAAAACTTTACACCATGTAAATAAGAGAAAAGAGTATTTTATGCTTTTAGGTTGTATAACTATATAAAATCTGAAATAAAGTCAAAAACTAACAAAAAGATGTCAGAAGCAGCTTGTCTCCCTAGACTTAAACACGTGAGAACACTTGAGGACTGTTCAAGTTCAGATGACAAGTGCACAGGATAAGCAAACTCCGCGCCTTTGGAAAGGCTGTGGTAATGCAGGGTATCTCGTCCTTCCTCCTGGGTGCGTGGGGACCTGTGCGCTGGGAGAAGCCCACGCCCGCTGCTCGGAGGCCCTGGGCCCTCAGGTGTGTGTCAGACCGTGCCGTCCCGGCTGGTCAGGACAACAGTGAGAGGACAGATGCAAGCATCCGACCACGGGTGGCATCACGGAGTGTCCCCACACCTGTAGAACCAGCACCCCTCCCACCTGCCGGAGGGGCGTGGACACCAGTGAGTCTGGTGGGAGCAAATGCTAGAACACTTTCCTGGGAGATGACAACTCTGTTTTATCTCCAGCACTTACGGGCGATGTGGAGAAAAGGGACCCTCACTTAACAACAGTCTAATCACATGACTGTATAAAGTGGCCGAGCACTGGGAGAGATCTAGAAATGTCCTTATCTGTGAGGCACGGGCATGTGGGGGGCCTGGTACATCACATGGCAGCGGGTTCAGGCTTGTCTCCGGGAGCGATGGAGAACATCAGAAACGGGCAGGAGTGGAAGCGCCCGTGTCTCTAGAAAGAACTGGTAGCTTCGTGAAGAATGAGAGCCCGGAAGAGGCCAGCGTGGAGGGCGTTAGGACAGTTCAGACGACATGATGAAGCTAGAGAAGGTGCGACGTTGGAGACAGGGTTAGGGGGTAGGAGGGCAGGGTTCTGCAGCCAAGTGGGTGGAGAAGGAGTGGCCCAGAATCGCTCTCAGGTCCCCCTGGCGCGACCATAGCGAGAATTCAGGGAGGGAGCGGAGATCCTAAGCTGTGGGTCTAGCTTTAGGAGCACCGGAGGCAGCAGGGTGGCTGGTCTAGAAGCAACAGGACAGTCGAGTCGAGCTCAGAACACAGTCTGGCCTAGAGAAGGAGCTTGGAGAGCCGCGCACCGAGGAAGCGGCCGAGGCTGTCGCAGGGGCGGGGTGGGGAGGGCACATCGCCTCACAATCCCCCCTCATCCCCTATCGTGGTTAACAGAAACTAAGGGAAGGATTCTTGCGTTTCTGCTTTGAATTTTGAACTTGTTTTGTTTTCTTTTTCTTGGGTTGTTAAAGATGAAAGAAATTTGGGGACATGCACAAGAAACGGAGGCAAAGGAGGAGACACTGAAATGCAGGGAAGAAAGGGGACAAGGCTAGAGCAAAGCCCCAGGGGACTGGATTCAGCCAGCTGGAGGGAGGCGGGGGTCGGTGCAGGTGACGGGTTTGGAGGCCTCCCCAGCCGGTTAGCCTGCGTGTGTCATCAGCTGAGAAAATGCTCAAAGTGGGGTTGGGACTTGGAGAGGGGATGAGGTTTGGAAGAGCCTCCAGAGGACAAGAGAAGAGACTGACCAGGGAGTGGTGGCCAGGATGAGACCAGCCCCAGAACGTGCGTCAACTGGCAGCTGGCACAGACGTGCGACCCACGGTCATGGGGACGGAGGGGACAAGGCCACTGCTCAGGTCGGTAGGTATGAGGCCACAGTGCTGCCGGAGAGGGGGCTTGCCTCTCCCGCCCATTGCGGGCTTCCTACAGGAGATCGGGGAGGGCCTCACCTCCCCAGAGGGCAGCGCTCATGGGGAAAGAGCAGCGAGCAGGGCAGCGAGACCTTTGTGCAGCCACGGGCCTGGACACACCGACACCACACGGAAGCCGGTGACACACCAGAAAGGATGCACCTATGCGGGGACATTGGTACCCGGGTGGAAGCCAGGGAGTGGGGTCCCTGCCCCACGCCACACAAGCCTCCATTCCACGTAGATTCACATGCTACAACTTACATCATCTGACATTTGTGGGAAGGACTTCGTAAGACAAAATTAGAAACCATGAAGAAAAAGATTGAGCTGAAGACTCAGAACTTAATCAGAGGAGCACTGGGGTGGCTCAGTCGGTTGAGCATCCGACTCTTGATTTTGGCTTATGTCATGATCTCAGGGGCCCGGGATCAAGCCCCATGTCAGGTTCTACACTTAGCACGGAGTCTGATTGTCCTCGCCCTCTGTTCTTCCCCCAACTCGCGTGCTGTCTTTAAAATAAAATCTTTTTTAAAAAGGGGGGGGGGAAGAACCTAATCAGAAAAAAAGCAAAGCTCTAATGAGAACACTTTACAGCACAAATAGCAAAGAAAGGATTACTTACAAAGAACTCCCAGCCGACCGGTGAGCAAACAGCAGCCACCTGAGTGCGAACGTGGGCGCGGCCCAGATCGGTCACCAGTGAAGAGGGGACATGTGGAGCTGCTGAGCTGCTGAGAGGACCTCCAGCCTCCCTCGAACCAGGACCATGCCGCGTGGGTCCCGGGTTTCCAGCAGGCAGCTCGGGAAACACTGGGAAGTCGGTACAGAAGGGTACGGGGGGAGCGAGCACAGGTCAGGGCACCGGGCGAGGCAGGGACCCCCGGACTCAGCCAGGGAGGAGGAAGAGGAGCCCGGCAGCTCCGCACACCAGCACACAGGGCTCCCACCCATGTTTTCAGCAGAACAAGGCAAGTTGCGAAATAACAACGTGCATGCCGACATCATTTATGTGAAGTCCAGAAACACTCAAAAGTCAATCAGCTACTGCTTGGAGACACATCCCTGTGCGGCAAACCCCAGGACGAGGTGCGGGGAAGATCAGCCCGCATCTGGGGACGGTCCCTCGGGCTGGAGGGGAGCCTCGGGGTGTTGGTCACGGACGGGAGCTCAGGCTGGGCGCAGGGACAGGCTGACGGGCTGAGGGCGAGCCGCCGACGGACACGCCGCTGTCCCTCCCGCTCCGCGCAGTCGCCTCGCAGCCGGCAGCCCGGGCTCCCCGTCGCCGGACTCCAGCACAGCCTCCCCGGCAGGCGCATGGGAGCGGCCTGGCCCAACCGAGTAACCCGCTGCCTCAAGAGCCCCAAGTGAATCACGACTTCTGTCAGACAGGGTGACGCTCCCAGGCCCTGGGGGTTCGAATGCGGACGTATCTTTGGGAGCCACCATTCCCGAGGCAAACCAGAGCCTTGGCTAGAGCTGCCTGCTCCTGTGACCTTGAAGCCAGGCATCTGAACCCCGTGGTTAGCATTACTTCATGCTGCCTTGCGCCTGTAGTCTACCTCCCTCATCTCTCAGACGCAGACGACAACACGACCACACGACTGCCCGTGGTTTTCGGAACGATTCTACGAGGCCATGTGGAAGGTGTTTGAACTCAGCTTGTAGGGAAGTTTCTCCCCAGACGCCCCTGACACCCAGATGCCTTGCTGAAGCACTGCGTCTCCTTTTCCACCAATGTCCCATTTCCAGATTCCCCACCCAACCTCGAAGAATATCGGTCAGCGGGGTGCCTGGGTGGCTCAGTCAGTCAGTTAAGCGGCTGCCTTCAGCTCGGGTCGTGATCTCAGGGTCCTGCTCAGTGGGAAGCCTGCTTCCTCCTCTCTGCCTGCCTCTCTGCCTGCTTATGATCTCTCTCTCTCTCTCTGTGTCAAATAAATAAATTAAAAAAAAGTATTAGCACTTCTCTGGCTTGTAATAATAATACTAAGATCTCTGATAAATTACAAAATGCCTCTCTTTCTCCTTTTTCCATCCTCTCCCCTTATTCCCGGGATCTGTGAAGAGCTTTCATTAAAAACAGTTAACAGAAATACAAACAAATGAAACAATGGTTAACATGTACTAATTCCGTTGATTACTTTGAGATCGGAGGGATTAAAACGTAAAAAAAAGTTGGGGCACCTGGGTGGCGCAGTTGGTTCAGCGTCTGACTCTTGGTTTCGGCTCAGGTCATCATCGCAGGGTCATGGGATTGAGCCCCGGGTTGGGCTCCACGCTCAGCTGGGAGTCTGCTTGAGACTCTCCCTCTGCCCCTCCTGCTTGGGCACTCTCTCTCTCAAATAAATAAAATCTTAAAAAAAAAAAAAGTAAAGCTGAAAAAGTCAAATTCATCAAATAGAGAATCCAGACTTCATTTCTTGCTCTTGGCAGGAGCCGTAGCATCAAGTCATGGGAGGGGTGGCAGGATGAGGGAAGAGAAGGATCATAATGAGTTTTATCAATAAGGATGCTCTAGTCCCAAGAGGGGTCTCATTTATGAGAACTCATTGTTCCTGTTCACTTACTGTTCCCGCCACACGAGGAGGCAGCAGTGGGAATGTTCATTTATTTAAGCAAAATTGTCAGTATTGTTTTGGAGATAAGTAAACGCTATCAACAAGTAAATGCTGAGTGAGGCATATGGCTTTCTGTCTGTAGAGGAGACTCTAAAGGAATATATTGATTTCTCGATGAACCAAACAGGACCCCTGGTCTTTGGCACAGATGATGAAAATCAGCCATTTTTCCTGGAAGCAGCGGGCTGCTGTTCTGACGGACCGCCAGTAACTGCTGTTAATTTTCCTTAGCAACAGTTCAGATAAAAACGATAAATGTAATTAAGCTCAATGTCACAGTCATTGATATAAATTTGTATTTAGCCTACAGATATATGAAATGGACATGAATACATAAAAATAATGTATGCCATTTCAGTACTTTCAACTAATATACAGATTGTAATAGGCTCACTATTTTTCATTTCAAAGCATTATAAAAATGTTCATTTTTTATCTTGGATCACTGAAAAAATAAAGTAAAAGATGTTCATTTTTGTCCTTACCAAATGCAATTGCCTCATTACTTGTGTTATTAATACTGACTTGCTCTATGGCTAACTTACTCAATCCAGGAATGCCAGTGTGTTTGCTAAGGACCCGTGCAGAAGTTTCTGGTTAACTGTGCCACCGGAGACTGTGGCTTTCGGGGCTCACGTTAGGGAATAGCAGTGGGGGCATTTGACCACGGGAGCGAATGCAGTGCTTGGCTTGATTGCATCCGTCTTTGAAGTGTTCTTGATCTGGTTCCTACGGTTTCAACCCTGAGGACGCTTCTCTAGTGCGCTGCAGGATTCCCCCTGGACAAAGCACACCTGCAGACTTCTTGCACTTCAACGGGAGATGCAGGATTCTGGTGCGTCCGGAGCTCTGAAGAATAGTTAAACAGGAGCCAAATACCTCATTACCCGGGTGACTTCAAACAGAAGCTCGTGCCTCCAGGAAATAGCAGGATGCGATCGCTCTTGTTTAAAATCCATCAAGCCCCCGGTCCCACGTTTTCTCCTCTGTTGTGTCCCTTTCTCTCCATCACTACCTCTGACCCTGCGTCTCTTCTCTCTTGTCTCCTACCTCGTCCTGCTCCTTCGCCTCCCGTCTTCTCCCTCTTCTCTCCTTCACAGACCCTCATAAAGACTTATGTCTAGCCACGGACCCTCTGGACAAACATCTATGTTCCTTCTTGTTAATGTAAATCAGGCAAGATCATTTCGTGGGTCTCACTGGATCAAGAGAGGTGAAAACACATCTTTCCTGTTGGAGGAAGTACAGAATCAGAAAGAAGCCACTTCGTGAAGTCAGCGAAGAGAGCCTGAGCCTCCCACCGATCCTCTCACGCTAACGCCAGGGCCCCCTCCCATTCTCAGACCAGTTCCTTAAATGTTTATTTCCTATTCGCAGTGAGTAGGACAGGGACTCGGTCTACACACCGCAGCATCGCCATCAAGCATTTCCAGGGTGGAGCTGGGGAAGCCTTCGCATTGTTTCCATCAGCGGGGGCCTGGGGAAGAGGTGAAGTGACAGGGGCTCTAGGCCCTGGGCGGGCTGGACCACAAGCTCCGTGGCGGGAAGCAGCTGCGGCGGGGGGGGGGACTGTCCTCCTGGTTGCTGCCATCAGCGTCTGCGCAAAGGAGCACGCAGCAAAGCCCAGCTCATCGTCAGTCACTGCCTCGGTTTAGCGGTTCCGGGGTCCGCTTCTCCGCCCAGTCCCTCCCTCCTTCCTGCCCTGTCCTTCCACGGCCTTCATGCCCCTGTTCTCTCTGCGCCTGGTGATGGTTTTAGTCTCAGGATGTAGTGTCCTTTCTTCCCTCAGCTTTGCATTCTAAGGCTGCTCTCCCAGGTCCAACCCCCACCCCCACTGCCCTGCCCAATGCACACCTACCCAGAAACCTGCTGCCCCACTTGCTTTCCCGCCAAACCGCCCCCACTCTGGGGACAGGATTTCCTTCTCCAAGGAAAGGGTAGCCATTGAAAGTTTTTAAGAAAGAGACTTGTGTTGAAGATTATTCTGGAAGCCAAGTGGAGACTGGATTAAAGAGACAAGACAGTAAAAGGGGGGAGGCCCTTGCTCAGAGACTGTGTGACAGTCATGAGAGGTGATGGAAATGGGGATACTGAGGCCGAAACAGACCTGGGAGATACTAGGAAGTAGAATTTATGAAGACGGGCACATCATAGGAGAAAGATTAGCCAAAGATGGTCCTATGGTGACATTTCTCAAAATTCCCTCCATGGATTTTACTAGATTTTCTCCTTTATTTTTTTTAAAAGAGTTAGTCAGATTTTGAAAAATGCTGAATGACATTTTAACTTTAAAACAAACTTAAAAAGACTTCTTAACTGCAGGACTTCTAAGGGCATTTATGTGGCCATTTACAATGGTCAGCAGCTAAGGGAAAATTAGAATGAAGACTGATAAATTTATTTGAGGATAGAACCTCACCCAACAGATACACACACAGCAGCCCACCCAAACACACAGAATATATACAAGTTTACACCTCAAGGAAGAGTCACCAGGAACACAGCCTGGAAAGTGCTACCTCGACGTGTCTAACTTTACATATTAGGAGGAGGATGTGTCAAGGAGATATAAAAGCTGTAACACGAGGGATAAAAGGTTTGGGGAGTAAAATTATACGTTCAGTTTTGGAATCTGAAATGCCGCTGACACACAGATGTCCAGCATTCGGCCACAAATGCAGACCGCAGAAGAAGGGTCAGGGATGGGGACACAGCTCTGGGACGCAGCAGCATAGAGATGATTCTTTAAAGACAGAAAACTAGAGACCCAGAAGGAGAGGAGACTGAACAGGGGAAGGGATAAAAAATACGTGAAGACACAATAGCCAAAAACAATTCCGAATTCAGTGAAAAGCAACAGTCTGCAAATCCAAGCAGCTCAGTGAGAAACAAAAGACCAAGAAACGATCCATGGGGGGCTGCTTGAGTGGCTCAGTGGGTTGAGCGGGGACTCTTGATTTCAGCTCAGGTCGTGATCTCGGGTCATGGGATCGAGCCCCAACTTGGGTGCCGTGCTCAGGGCAGAGTCTGCTTGAGATTCCCCTCTCCTTCTCCCTCCCACTCTCTCTCTCTAAAGTAAATAAACAAAACCTTTAAAAAAAAAAAAGAAACTGCATGTGGGTATGTCGGGCTTAAACCGATAGAAACAAGTAAAGAGAACAGTTTAAGCATGGCAAACAAGACACTTTACAGGAGGAGAACTGACTCACCTCAGCTGTGCTGAGAGAGATCTTCGCACCGTTTGCTTCTGTGGGCTGGGAGAACGTACCGGCTGGGGGCGGGGGCTTCGGAGCATCCTGGGGCAACGACTGCACAGATACGCAACTGTACAACTCAAGAATTCTTACCCACTGAGTGTTCTCTATGTAAACAATACCTCCGTTTCAAGGGGTTAGCAGAGGGAGAGAGGGCAGGAAAGAGCGGGTAAGCAGAGTGGCCAGAACCAGGAAGACCCAGGACTGGGCCGTTTCCCAGGTCGGCTGCTGTGGGGCCAGGATCAAAGTTCCAGCAGGAGGGGCGCCTGGGTGGCTCAATGGGTTGGGCCTCTGCCTTTGGCTCAGGTCATGATCTCAGGGTCCTGGCATCAAGTCCCACATCGGGCTCTCTGCTCGGCAGGGAGCCTGCTTTCCCCTCTCTCTCTGCCTGCCTCTCTGCCTGCTTGTGATCTCTCTCTGTGTCAAATAAATAAATAAAATCTTAAAAAATAATAAAGTTCCAGTAGGCACCTGCCGCTCCAGCTCAAGAACACGCACACCTGTAGCGGCCCGGACACCAGGCCACGCGGATCAGCCTCTGGGGTGTGGCTGGGGCATCCCTGATTTCAGGTGCTTTGGGGATTCAGTGTACAACAGGTGTCAAGAACCTCCGAGCCAGACCCATGACCCCCACAGTATTTCTCGAAATCGTCAGATCATGAGAATTAGCTTGAGAGCTTTCTGAAACGGGGTGGCTTCCAGGGGGCCAGGGGTGCGGCCGTAGGGTCTCCCGCAGCTGCTGACACAAAGGACCACAACCTGGCTTGTGGCTGCGGAAATGCAGCCCAGCGATGCGAGACCCAGGCCGAGCCGGGGCCACAGCCCCCCGAGGCGCCAGAGGGAAAACCCTACGTTGTCTCCTTCGGCTGCCGGCGGTGGTCCGCGTCCGTGGTTCCCGGCTGCGTCCCTCCAGTCTCTGCCTCCCTGGTCACGCGGCCTCCTCTCTGTGAGTCCGCGCCCTTTTCCTCCCTTAGACGGACACCTCGCTGGCTTTAGAGCCTGGCTGCGTCATCCAGGAGGGGCCCATCTCAAGATCCTTAAAGCACCTGCAGAAGAGTCTTCCCAAATAAAGTCGCAGTCACGTGGTCCAGATATTCGAACACGGACATCTTTTATGGGGGCCACCATTTGATCCACTACGGGGCCCAAGAGTGTCACTTTTAATGGTTCCCTCCGTCATATGGATGAATTAGAAACAGCTGGCCAAGGGCACGCCCGCCGCTGGATCTCACTGCCTCAGCAAGCTCCTTGTCCTCTGGGTTTCGGGTTGGTTTTGTCTCCCTAAGGGGCTGTCTTCTTACTGGGGACAAGGGCTTAGGCTGGGATAGCACAGACAGCCCATCGCGGGCTGTGCGTCTCCGAGAGGCGGCCGGGCTCCGAGGCCCGCAGCTCCCGCCCCAGGCCCCCGCCGTGCGGGACCTGCTCCCTCCACGGCCACGGCCACAGCCATGGCCGCTCCCACCTGCTCACGGCTGCAGCTGCGGGAAGTGAATAAAACCCACCCAGAAGGTAACTCGGTTTCGGAAGGACGTCTACCTGCCGCGGAGGAAAATCGCTGCACTACACCTGGTGCGAGCAGACGCAGCTGCCGCGGGCGTCCCGGGGCGCCGGGAGGGAAACAGCACACTCTGGGCCAGGAGAGGCTTCCAGAACACCTTCCCGCCCGCTCGGCCTTCCTGTGCTCCAGGCGCTGCGAAAGCCACTCAGAGCCAAGTGTCAGAAAGTGATGGAGAGTGTGTACTGAGCTCTGTAACTCACAAGTTACCCCCCAAACTCGACTTAAACAGAGCGGCCTCTTTTCTGTCCTGAAAACCGTTAAACCACAGATGACATCGATGCACAAGTACTGGGCCGCCCCGGGTCGGAGCCCATGGAGGGAGCTCTGGTCGGAAGCATCCAAAGGGATTCAAGCGCAGACCACGGCCAGCATCCCCCATCTGCTCAAGGTTAAAACCGCAGTGGAATGTTCAGAGTTCAAAAAAACAATTCGGGCCTTCGTCCACCTTAAGGCCTTTTACAGGTGTTGCCATGAAGACCTCGTGACATGATGGCCAGAGGGAAATCCCACGTGTGATTCTTTTGCTTAACTGCCATGGAATTTAGAAACACCCTTGGCTCTTTACGGAGATTGCAACATTATGAAGTTGTATTCAGGGAAACCAACAGTGCGTTACAATTCACGGGAGACCAGCCTTCGGATTTGAGCGTATTTGCAGAATGAGAAGGATGATTGACTAGTGTAATGTGCATAAAGGCTTTAGCTTAATTAGATTCTGTCTTTTGGTCAAAATGATTTACAGAGCAGAAAGGAAATAAGTCCTTAGCTCTGAAGCATTTTTAATACGCTATTCAAAGTCCTTGTTTGAGATTATAATGAGCACAACGATTTGGAGAAGTACTAAAGCCGTTTAGTATGTCCGCGTTAAAGCCTTGTCATAAGGCTCAAGTACATTCCAAAGCTTACGGCCTGAATGGGAGAAACGATTTTCTCCTGCTATGAAATTCGTCCTCACACACAGCACTTGGCACGTGACATTTCTCTCGTCGTCATTCTCTTCTCCCGTGACTCTCGTGCATGACGGCGCTGGGAGTCCTGTTTTCCTGCCCTGGGATTGTCTGCGCGAGTGACAGGACAGGAGGTCGCTCCCAGGAGCACGAGGACTAGGGGACAGGGTCCCGGTCTCACGCTGCCACTCAGGGTGCAGGATGAGGCCAGGACATTGGATTAAGCCCCACACAAGGGACCTCATTTAACGTCATTACCTTTTCAAGGACCCTCTCTTCAAATAAAGTCACCTTCTGTGGTTCTGGGGGTTGGGACTTCAATACATGAATTTTGAGGGGACACAATTCAGCCCATAAAAGTAGGAGAGTGTACACTGAAGAATTTGGAAATAAGGTGTGACATCTGGACAGCAGCTTATTCTCAGAAAGTGTAAAAAAAAAAAGAAGAAGAATTCTCTGCAACTGCACTTACATGCAACTTTTCTGTAAGTTGGAAAGTGTTTCAAAAAAATATTAATGAGAAAGAGTCACTGGGGGCATTTAAAGTTCTGTTAAGAGGGAGCAATTCTACAGGAATGACATGGGGCTGTAGCCCCTTGAAATCTCAACTCTGCATTTAGCTAAGCTTTCTTCCTATCCTTTACCAAGATCAATGTTTGACTAAGCAGAGCATTCTTCAGATAACCCACTATCAAGTGTTGGCATGAATTCTTAATATTCTGAAAGAAAATGATCCTGGAAAGTATAAAATATTTACAGCCTGCTGTCTGTTCTCCTCACTTGAGGAACACGCTCATTTGTACACAAATGCTCTTCGGCTTCTGCGAACAGATGGTGCAGAGTAATAAAGACTGAAACTTTAGGAGGCAGAAACTGGAGCACGAAACCCGGCAGAGGGAGACCAGTCCCCGTGGGGAGCCAGCGTCTCTGCGTTCTTGAGATCAAGAACTTGAACTGGTATTGCTGTTTTAGTCCATCAGATTCTGCCAGTTACTCCTCATTTTAGATAAATCTCCCCTCTGTGCCCCAAAGGTGTGTCACTAAACAGGGTAATGCCTGACCGTACGCGAATATCATCATGCCACAGGGCCACCAAGCAGGGATGCTCTGTGGAGACATGAAGCCCTTGCCTGCAGGACAGGACAGGAAGGAAGGCTAGTCCATCTAAAATATCACCACCTGCTTCGCTCACCTTTGTCCTCTAGGGATTGCCAGCAGCCCTCACACTAAAACTCACCCTTCCTTTCTTCAGGTCCCTCTGACCCAATAACAATATCGCAATCCTCATTGAAATGAGACATCTAGGTGTCCCAACATCACATAGTAAGCTACGTTTAGGACTTCGCTGATTCATTCACCAAGGCCAGGCTCCAAAACAAGAAAATGCCTGTATGTGGTAAATACACATGAACCTAGAAGAATAACCACACACATTCATGCACACGTACAAACATCTGCCTGCTTTTTAAGACCACTGGAAACCAAGCATGCCGTGTTACATTCACGAGAGTTTTGGGTGCATTTCATATGGACTTTTCCTTTATGAGCATCACTATAAATTCACAAGACTTCAAATTTTATTTGATTGAAATTTAAGGCTGTTCTTTTCTTTTCGATGTTCACATTGTTGTAGTTAGTTTAGCAGAAATCCCTTTGCGCTAATTTGCCTTGTGAGACTCCATAAATGAGAATATATTACTTTCCAGGAACACGGGTTGTGGGGGAATAATATTAAATAATATTAGGGGCTATAATCTGGGCAGTGGGTGTGCACGTGACATTGGGTGGACAGAAGTGATGGTCCTACTGTCCTTACTGAGCCACTTTTTATGAAGAAGCTGGAGAAAATATTTCTTTCAAGTTGTAATTTTATTTGATTTATCAGGGGGAAGGGGCAAAGGGAGAGAGAGAGAGAGAGAATCTCAAGCGGACTCCACACCAAGCGTGAAGCCCAATGTGGGGCTTGATCTCATGACCCTGAGGTTATGACCCGAGCTGAAACCGAGAGTCGGACACTTCACTGACTGAGCCACCCAGGTGCCCCTCAGGTCACAATTTTAAATTAAATTAAATTTCATTCAATTTTAATCAAATCAATTAAAGTTGAAATTTGTTTAGTTTCATTAAACATTTAACATTTAAAATTTTTCAGTTTCTATTTCATTTCTTCAAAGACTGTCTATTTCAATTTTTAAACCTCTCTCCAGAACTATATTCATACAAATCTCCCTCCCTTTAATAAGCTCCTCATTGTTCATTAACCACTGTGCTATAGTCAGTGTGTTGACAGTTCCATTCAGAAAGCCCGTTGTATTTGTTTTTGTGGAATTAAAACCAAGTAGGGGATACAGACCGTAGAACATACAGCACAAGCCAGTGTGGAGGGAGCTTTTTGTAGAATTGGCCCATTCCAATTTCTAAAGTCCCTTAACCAGAGGAAACTTAAGTTTATCCCTCTAGAGCTGCCATTTTGAGAACACCTTGCCCAACCCCCCAACTCCATAAGACCAGCCCGCAGGGTATTATCTGTTTCACAGAAATGTAGTAGAGCAAGGCTCTTTCCTTTGGTTTCTACAAAACCAGGGTAGACGGTCTCACTGCTCATATGTCTTAATGAAAAGAAATGGCTTTAAATGTTTACAAGTCCTTAGTAACAATAATGTGTTATATTTCACGAGAAGTATTTTAGAAGATCTCTTTCAGCTTGCCTCATGACTCTTTAACACATACCATAAATAAATGAGACTTGCTTCTTAGACGAATAAGAGGAAATCGCTCTTCTCAAGGTGTGACAGCTGGCAGACTTGAAAGGGACAATTTGCTTTATGTTATTGACTTCTTTTATTGGCTGTTCTCTGAAGAAATACAAATTGCCAATTAGGGAAAGATGATGTACAACACAGAAGGACTCTTCTATTCACCAAACATCTCAACTGAGCTCCTTTTAAAAAACGAGATCCTGGACTGAACTTAGAGATGATTTCTATACCATGGAATATTATTAATAACCATACAGAGGTGTAACTAATTTTTAAAGGCCTAAGAGCATAAAAAGGTGGAGAATGAAGGTCTGACCTCTTCCATTAGCTATGTCATCCCAAATGGAGCTGGTGCTTCTGCTAAGTGCCTCAGAACATTCTAGAAGGGTCTGGAGCACTGTTGCATAGGGGACGTTTCAGGCCTGTGAGAACAGGGTAACGTGGGAAAGGTAAAAACTTGTGCCTTCCTATGTGACACACTAAATATAGGCAATATGGAAGTGTTGAGGTTTGCGTGGAGCACGGAGGGCCTCTTTGAAATGTTTCAATGCCTGTGGGCTCACCATGGCTTGGGGAGGGAAGCTGAAGTGCGAAGGCACAGGAACAGTTTAGGAGCAACTCAACTTTAGGAGTCATCGACCAGGACAGTTTCCACAGCAGATTGATTTCCAGGTAATGGTAACAAAACAAAACAAAAAAAAAAACGAATCCCCTAATTTTGGCCAGGCAACCAATCCGGGTCTGTTTGACTTTATAGTAATAACTGGCATGTATCCAGGTTGCTTGGGTGGCTCAGGTGGTTATAAGCAGCTGCCTTCAGCTCAGGACCCTGGGATCATGACCCTTCATATATGCCAGGCATTATGCTAACTTTCTTCTTACTCATTATCTCATAGAATACATAAAAAATAAGTGATGTAGGTGCCATTATCATCCTCCCTCTGCAAACAAGAAAACCGAGGCACAGAGCAATGCAGGACCTTGCAGAAAGTCCCAGGGACAGCAACTGAAGGATTTTAGAAAGCCAATGGCATGGAGGCTGGGACCGATCCTTGTAGCTCTGACAGATGGTATAAGTGACAAATAAGGCCTGGTACTGATAGCATTGTTCAGATCTTCTATGCACATCTTCGCTGGGTTTGTGTCTCATTGCTCCATCAACTGTTCAACAGAGAAGTGTTAAAATCTCATATTATATTATGGAATTGTGTACTTCTTCTGGGAACTCTGTCCATTCTCCCCTCACGGATTTTGAAGCTCATATTGAGCATATACACATATTTGACTGGTGTGTCTTCCTGAGTTGAGTTGACTGGACCCTTTTATCACTATGAGGTACCCTTATTTATTTCTAGGAACGCATTGTGCTTTGAAATTTACTTTTTTCCTTTTTCTTTTCAAAGATGTTATTTATTTATTTGTCAGAGAGAGAGAGAGAGAGAGAGCACAAGCAGGGGGAGCATCAGGCAGAGGGAGAAGCAGGCTCCCCGAGGAGCAGGGAGCCCGATGTGGGACTCGATCCCAGGATGCCGAGATCATGACCTGAGCCAAAGGCAGACGCTTAACTGACTGAGCCCCCCAGGCGCCCCTGAGATGTGTTTTTTCATCTTAATACATCCACTCTGACCTTTTCTGTCTTTTCTGTTTTTCATTCTTACGTTTCTTCTTTTCTGCCTCTCTGGGATTATTTTGAATTTTTTTAAAGGATTCACTCAAGGCTGTCAGAGGTGTATGACAAAACAGATACACCAGTTCTCTGCAAGAGAGAATCACAACTGACACAGTTCAAGAAAGAAGACTGGTTACCCGTATCGAAATCCTTAATAAGATACCTGTTCTTCAGCCTAGCCATTCTACCTCTGCACATTTATGTTTAAAAAAATAGATTTTGTAGATTCAGGCTAGATCCCAGACTTATTTTCCTGCCCCCAGAGTTGATAATACCTGCTGTTATTGTAGTAATACCCTATGGAACATTCCCATATAATGCCATATAATAAAGGTCATAACACAATAACCTTCGACGATGCTCACCTGCTCTGCTCTCCCCCCTCCCCCCTCCCCCTTGCCCCTCCCACTGCTTTCCCTCTGCAGCTCACCTTAATGTCTCGTTGGCAAAACCTTACAGCATACCTTTAAATTAATTTTAACTCTTAGAATTTTTCAACCTAAAAAAAAGTGTTAGAGTAAGTGACACATTCGTCACCTTCAGAGGATTTCATCATGAAACTCTTCAGCCATTCAAGAAAACGTTTTGAAGACAGCGATGTGCCCCATCACCGCTGTATGGTATACAAGCAATAAATAGAAGCAATCAAATGACTCCTCAGCTCTGTCTCACCTTAACCTACTCCATTCAGTTGTCTTTCCTCCTCGTTCCCAAAAGTGCTCTTGGGAAGATCACCAGCACCCTCCCTGGGGCTAATCCAGTCATCCCCTGTCTGCCTGCATTCTGTCTGGTCTACCAGCAGCCATAATGGCCAGTGACAAATTCTCTCGTCCTCCGCAATGCTGTTCTCGCGGTCTGGGCTTTCCTTCGATCTCTCTGCTATCCCTCTTCATCCCCTCTGCTGGTTTATTCTCTTCTCTTCAACCCTTATAGGTGGAAAATCTCATGTCTCCGTCCACAGCCCTCATCTCTTCCTGGTCTGCACACTCTCCTTAGTTGATTGTCTCTGATCCCATGACTTTTAATAACGTTGAAAAACGAATCTTGTTTCTCTTCCGCACTGAGGATGCCTTAAGCAAACGATTATATGTCATCTCATCCTGGATATCTAATAGTCGTCTTGAATTTATCATGTCCCAAGCAGGGCATTGAACTGCTACCACTCAAAAAGTCTTCCCCGGCCTTCTCCGTCTTGGTAAAAGGCATCACCATCTTCCTTGTTTGTACCTCCATCTAACTTCTCAGTAAGTGTTCAGCTGTTCCTTACAATACCCCAAGTATCTTTCCTTCTACCCATCTCCGCTGCGCCCACTCTGATTCACACCACCAATGCCCTTTGCCTGCAGCTGGACCATGGCTCCTGCCCCTCCCTTCTCTCCCATCTGTTCTCCACCCAACGTTTAAAGTGCAAATCAGATCATTCCCACCCTCCCCACCCTTGTACCTTAAAACACTGAAATAAGACAGGAAAAAACCTAAAACAATCATGGTGTGTATGCCTCCCTGGGGAGCCTCTGGTGAGAACTGTAAATCCTTGGACAGAGGCCCTTGGGTGATGACTCAGAGTAACAGCCAGGCGTCCTAATTGCCGATCCAGTTACCTGCCCAAGAGCTGCCTTTCGAATTTACAGTGTGTCTCCTTCTCTTTATGAGGAGTCCCTAACAGGTTTTTATTGGGTAAAGATTAAGTTGGTGCAGCCCTGATTCTCACTGCAGCCACTGGCAAGTCAAGTTTAATGGTGGGTTCCTGGAAATTCTCTGTAATATTTTGTTTCCCAGGTCAGACCAACTCCCGAGTTTGTATCTGGACCTGACAAAATCTTTCCTGTAAATAGAGAGTTACCTTTAAAAGGTACTCTTGGGTTCAGTCAGTTCTGTTTTGTTTTGTTTTGTTTTAATTGAGCCTGAGGAACTGAAAACTTTCAGGATGGTTGGACTTGAATCTATAAAATTACTTAAGTATTTTCCAGGAGTTCCTAAAATATATATATACTTGTTTCCTGTCCTTCTGAATATGTCATTACTCTGCTCAGAAACACGCTGCGGGTCCAAATTGCCTCTCAGTGTGGAATGTTGACGTCATCTCCTCCTTCTGAGAGTCTCTAACTCCTTTTCTCCTCATGTCCACTTTCCACATCATCCAGTCCCAGAGTCGGCTGCACTCAAACCACGACATCCACACACGTTTCTCTCCTTCCCACAACGCCGTCTTCTCATGCACAACTCCAACCACTCTGACCACTTTCTTTGTATTTAAAAAATAAAAGTCATTCTCCAACTTTTAAGTCTTTGTTTTAAAAAGTGCCTTCCCCATTGGATCTCTCCTGCTAGGGAAGTTCTACTCACCCCAGCAAGAATTTTAGCTTACACACTTGCAAGAATTTCCTTTCCCTCTCTCTCTCTCTCTCTCTCTCTCTCTCTCTCTCTCACACACACACACACACACACACACACACACACACACACACCAAACACACATACACTGCCACAAAGAGTGCATCATAAGTCATCTGAAACTGAGGGAAGCATAACACTTCTTCCAAGATCACTGAACTTTTAATGTAGCAACAATTACTGAGTAATCGTTCAATGTTATTTAACTCGTCATCACGATGGGTAGGAGCAACACAAATTACCGACAACTAGCATTTCCACAGCAATTTAGAGCATCTTTATCCCCACAGTGACCCATGACACAACGTTATCGCCACCTCCATCTTATGGCGGAGGCTCCACGTCTCAGCCCGTAGGAAAGGTTCTGGCTCCCGTATCCCGTGCTCTCTCTCATACACTATGAATGGCTTTATGTTTTTTGTTTGTTTGTTTGTTTGTTCGTTTTAAGTAAATCCACAGAGCATATAGTAAAAATGTCTCATTATTTGATTCATCTTGCTCAAGTGACTTTAAACAAAACTATTTAGTTTTTATGCTAATAAAACTATGGAAAACACCTCAGAGTCAGAGAAGACTAAGAGACAAAACACCAATATCCAAAATAAGTGGTGAAAATAGCTGATAATAAGCATCATCATCAATAAGAAAGTGAAGACTTTTCTAGTGAGGATGTAGACTAAAATCTCCTTCTTTCATTCATTCCGCATTGAGTCGTTATTTCACGCCATGTTCAGGGCAAAGCCCCGGGAATAGAGAGATGAGACCCTGGTGCTGGAAATTTCATCAAGATGGTAACCGAGTGCTGCTAAAATTTAGAAGCATGTGGCCTATTTTTATATTGTCACAATTCCTAAGATAAAATACTTGCCAGGTGTCAGAAGACAAAACTCAGGCTCAGAAAAGGAAAAACTGAAAGCTATTAGAGAAGAAAATGAAAAAATACTATTGAATATACATCGGGGATAATAAATGGTCAGGAAAAGTGCGTGTCAGGTTGAATTGACTATCAGCTACTTTCTTGTCCACTGCGATGTACACATTTCATGAAATGTTGGAAAAGAAAAAAACAGACAAAAATACATCAGGTTCATTATTCGATCCTAGTGATTTTGAGCTCCTAATTATGTTGATAAATTTTTTCAACTTTTAATTAGGTTCAACAATTTGATTTCTATCACTGGCATAGAATGAGTTCATGTTTTCTATTGTTACTGTTGAGAAAATGTAGTGTTCCAAATTAAACTTTTTTAATTGGAGAACAGTCCTTTTTTTCTTACTCTCGCAGACGTGATTTGTGGCCTGGGGGTGGCCGCAGACTGAGACATGGGCCCCTGGGGGCCACAGAACGGAGCAAGCTGGGGCATCACAGATTTCTAAGTGTGTAAATTAATTTAGCTTATAACAGGCAGATGAAATAAATTGAAGCCTTTATTTTCTTTAGCTCTTCACAAAAAGAAGAAATTTTAACACAGGGGACAGCAAAAGAAAAAGCAACAGCTGTTCATTAAATGAATATTACCTATCCACATCGGGCATGGCATTTTATGCCAAATGTGTATGCAATAAAAATGAAAAAAGCAGAAAGTGGCATTTAAAAAGCTTTTAATTTTTCAGTGACTTTGAATCTCCTGCTGCCTTGGTAGAATGTAAAAGGCTAGATGGGGGTTCAGAGCAAGGACCCCCAAGTTGGGCTTGGGGATGGGGTGGGCACAGAGCAAGGCAGAGGGCACTGAAGTTCAAGGTGGCTGGAGGAGGATGCTTGGAATCGGGAGAGGCTTGCTCAGCTCACCGCCCTGGCCCCCAACAGCCCCGTCCCGCCTCTCCTCTCCAGCTTCCTGGGGGTGTTCTCTGTCAATGCAAGCACACACGTGGTACTTCTCTGTCTTTACGGTGCCCACTGTTCTGCCCCTTACTTCTCTTGACCACTACTGGTGGTCCCACGTGAGGACACGTGAGGCTCTTCCCTTTGGCTCACCAGCTGCACACGAGCCTTTGTCTGAATAGTTCAACGTGTGTGTCTTCTGGTCCCATCAGAGGGTTTTGCCAGCCTTTTGCTGTTCCAACAAGGCTGCACTGGTTGTCTTAGCTTTGACTTCTCCCTGAAAGGCGAGGCTGTTCACGGTTCTAGTCTCTGTACTTGACCCCACCCACCAATGGCGCCTCCTCCAAAGCCTGGTCCTTCAGCACTGCTAACCCCCCAGCCTACCCTCTTAACCCCAGACAAGGAGTTGCCCTCTCTTCTGCCATCAGATGACTAAGAAACTGCATCTACACTCCCTGCCTGCTCCCACAGTTGAAAGCTACTGATCTAAAATCAATTATTTTTAGAAAAAAAAAGTAAGAAGAAATAATAATGTTCTTCAAAACATAAAAGACTAATTCCTTAAGTAGATCTTTCTGGGGCTCTTGCAGGATCTGCATTTCCTGTATGGGAAGGGACACAGGTCTGAGCCGTGGGGCTCGTGCCGGGTGGGAGATTCTCGGCCGGTGTGTGACCTGGAAGCTATTTCCTATGGGACAGATAGAGTGAAGTCCGGGACCCCATCCCAACTCAGACGAACAGGAGGCACAAACCACACACACAGAGCAGACTACACACACAAAGAATGGAAGAGAGAAAGAGGGAGACCGTTCTCAAGAATATCGTTTTTCTGAGAAGCACCTCACAGTCCAACAGGGCAGGGATCCGCACGGGAGCAGACGAGGAACAGAATACGGAGCGACAAAGTCCTGGGCCCTATTCCAGAGACACACCCCTCGTCCGTGGACCGTCCCCAGAGGTTCCGAGAACAGGGAGGAATTCAGTGAGGCAGGATCTCGAGAGGAGCGGGAGCCGGCTTGGCAGGGCCTGCCCTGAAGACAGCTGGTGAATGCCCTGACCTCCCAGGGTGACGTCTAGAGTTTGTCTTCTGGGGAATGGAGGACTTGTTAGCAGAGGAAATGCACTGACTGCATTTATTTTAGGGAGGTCCTCAGTCCTCGGAGTGGGAAATCTAGTCTGTCATTGACCACAGAGACCCAGTTTGGGGACCTTACGATCCCCCCAAATTTGCTTGGGCAGCATGTCTGCTAGAATACTTTTTATTGTGAGTCACTTAAAGTCTGAATCGAATTGGCTTGATAAAGGGAAATTCTTGGCTCACACAACAGAAAAACCCAGGGGGAGATCAGGGGGCAGGTGGGGTGGAATCCAAGAGTCCAACGTCAACAGAGACCCAGTGTTTTCCAATCTCTCCCCTCGGCCTCCCAATCTGATCCCACGTCTGCCAGCCGTACCAGAGACACCAGAATCACTGTGTGATTCGTGCTCACAACTAGAGCTGGGTATGGGTCTGTAGGAGCTCAAACAGTATGGTCACCAAGTCCCGGGGAGGGCGAAACGGGCCTCCGTGAGGCGACCGCGGTTTGCCAATTTTCTCCTCTAGTTACGCTTCCACTGAATATTGGAGATAGAGGGGTAGGCAGGGTCTACAGTCTTTTATCCTGCCTCTGTGGGCAACCATGAAGAGTTGGAGATCCACACAAAGTTTGATGTGGTATTTGCAGTGGCCTGGTGTCCTCCAAAAAATCATGTCCACCCAGAACCTCAGCATGTGATCTGATTTGGAAATAAGGCTTTTGCAGTTATAACTAATTAAGATGCGGTCATACTGGATTAGGGTGGGCACTAACTCAAACACCACTGGTGTCCTTGTAAGAAGGGAAGAGGACTCCTGACACCGAGAGAGAGGTGGCCACGCAAACATGGAGCCAGGGATCGGAGTTAAGGAGCTACAGGCTGAGGAACACCAAGGAAAGCCTAGCAGGACGAGGAAGGATTCTCCCCTTGAGCCTTCAGCGGTGGAAGCATGGCTGCCAACGCCTTGGCCTCAGACTTCTTGCCTCCAGAACCACGAGAGAACAAATATCTATTGTCTTAAGCCACCAAGTTTGTGGTGATTTGTTATGGTAGACCGGGGAAACTAATACAGTATTTATCATGGGGATATTTTATCAATTAGGATTATGTTCAGCTGCAAGGACTAGAAACCTTTAAAACATGTGGCTTAAAACTGGGGAAAGAGCCCAGATGTCCACTGATTGATGAGTGGATAAAGAAGATGTGGTCTATATATACAATGGAATATGACTCAGCCATCAGAAAGAATGAAGTCTTGCCAATTTCAATGACATGGATGGAGCTAGAGGATATTATGCTCTAAAAATGCTAAGTGAAATTAGTCAGAGAAAAACAATTTTCATATGATTTCACTCATATGTGGAATTTAAGGAATAAAACAGATGAACATAGGGGAAAGGAAGGAAAGATAAAGTAAGATAAAATCAGAGAGAAGCAAACCATATGAGACTCTGAACTACAGAGAACAAACTGAGGGGGGAGGTGGGTGGGTGGGGCTAGAGGGGGGATGGGCATTAAAGAGGGCACTTGTGATGAGCACTGGGTGTTGTATGTAGGTGATGAATCACTCAATTCTTCTCCTGAAACCAATACAACACTATAGGTTAACTAACTTGAACTTAAATGAAAACTTGGTGGGAGGAGGGGATGTGGCTTAAACAAGGTTATTTTCCTATGTAATAAGGAGGTTTAAAATCGACAATCAGGGACAATCAGTGTTTCCAGTTGCCTTTGCAGACCTCGGATCCTTCTATCTTCCGGCTCTGTCACCTTAACCAGGAGGTGCAACATAGCACCAAGCAAGGGGAACGCAGCGGTGCCTTCTCCGTAAACAACATCGTCTTTTTATTTGGAAACAACGCCTTGGACGGGGCCTTCTGCCTCTATCTCATTACCCTATATCTACCTAGAGTGCATTAACCAGTGGCAGACGGTCACTCTGGTTGCAAAAGGGTCTGGGGAATTGAATGTTTTGGCACATGAGGGTCAAGGACAGCATTAGCCACATAGAAGGCTCTCCTTGGTGGGGTGAAATTTCACTCAGGTGGCAGCAGGAAACTGTTGGAAAATGAGTTAGTTGCAATCTTGTGTATCTAATGGATCTTGTAGCTGAATGCGGTTCGAGATTCTCTTTGGGCACTAGGAAGCTTAGAGTTAAGTCTGACACGCACTTGCCATTTTAAAGGACCAATTAACATGTGTTTATGGGCTCATCCTACCTGCTAGCTTTTCATATTTCTCCGTTGGCCAGACCACATTCCAATGTTTATTTTGGTCTTTGATATTGTCGTGTATTTTTATAAACTGACTCAAGTCCTTCATCACAGGATAGAAAGGAGAGACAGAGTATGTGGGAGAGAATAAGAGCTAAGTCTAATAGCATTTTTGGGTGGGGGGCAATGAAGTCTCTTTTGGATGTGCAAGGTTTGAGATCACTATCGGGTGCTGAATAAAAATTGTGTCAACACTGGGTGAAGATTTGAAAAAGGCAAACTAATATTAAGGTCATGGGAGTGGCCCAGACTATCAAGGGAAATGGTAGAATGAAAACAGAACAAATATCAGAAAGAAAAGGATGAGGAGGTTCTATAAATAAGGAGCATGAGATACTTAATTATTTAAGCTTCTTTCTGGATTCAGGTAGCACCTGCTTTCCCTGCCTGTCCTAATAGAAGTTTTCTTTCCAAGTAGACAGTCTGGCACCACCTGTCTCGTGTTTATTAGAAGGTTTTGCTCTTCTCTCATCAGTTTCATTTAACTCTTTACAATAGAGCCAACTCCCCAACTAAAGACAGAAAGGAAGAAGCCATTATGAAATTAGTTAACATCACTATACATGTGCTTTATCGGTGACTAGTTGAAATTTGGTCCAAACAAAAGTATAAGACTGTGTCCGTAAGACAACCCATTTCCCATCTGCTCCCGCAACAGCCTTCATAACACATCCTGGGGTTTGGACAAGAAGTCCGTCTTATGTTATTCCCTAGTGAATCCTGGAATCAAACCTGGTTGTTTTCTAAAATGAAGACGGTATCTGATTGCTGCTGTCTTGCCTTCATACTTTGTGCGCGCATGGCTGCGTGGGTTCCCATCTTCACTGAGAACACTGGGCAGGCAATATTGGTGCCCGCCCATTATCCCCTCACTCTCACCGATTTAGCGCCATTACCTGGTATCAACTGCCAGCACCTGTGGATGTTGGCAAGACACAGGTCACAGTTTCCAAGCACCACCCTAGCTCCCGCCGTTTGGAAACCATATTTGTTTTCTATGCCTGCCATAACAAATTACTACAAAGTTAATGGCTTAAAACAACACAAATCTATTACCTTATAATTCTGTTTACATTATTAGCCCAGCATGGGTCTCACCAGGTTAAGATCAAGGTGTCAGCCGCGCTGCAATCCTTTCTGTAGACTCTAGAGGGCGATCCGTTACCCTGCTCATTTGATAGAGATTGCATTGACTGTGTCGATTGCTTTGAGTCCCACAGACATTTTAACAATATTTGTTCTTCCAGTCCATGAGCATGGGATGTTTTCCAATTTCTCTGCGTCATCTTCATTCTTTCATAAGTGTTCTATAGTTTTCAGAGTACATATCCTTTTTACCTGTTTGGTTAGATCTTATGGTTTTCGGAGCAATTTTAAATGGGATCCGTTCCTTGATTTCTCTTTCTGCTGCTTCATTACTGGTGTATAGAAATGCAACAGATTTCTGAACCTTGATTTTGTATCCTGCGACTTTACTGAATTCATGTATCTGTTCTAGCAGGGTTTTTTGCTTTGTTTGTTTTGTTTTTGGAGTCTTTCAAGTTTTCTATATGAAGTATCATAGTGAAAATTTGACTTCTTCCTTGCTGATTTGGAGGCCTTTTATTTCTTTTGTTGTCTGACTGCAAGGCCCTGCTCATTTGGAAAGTAGGCAAATTCAATTCCTTGCAGTTACAGGACCAAGGTCACTGTTCCCTTGCCGGTTATCATTTGGGAGCCATTCCCAGCTTCCTGGAGTCGCTCTCAGTCTTTGGATCCCCGCCTGCAACCTCAAAGCCAGCAACGTGGGTCAAGACCTTCTCTCCCTTTGAGTCTCGAATCCTTCTTCCACCTCCTCGGTCTGACCCAGCTGGTAAGGATTCTCTGCTTTCAAGGGCTCACGTGATGAACATTGCCCACTGTCAGGCGACTCAGAAGTAGGAACATCTGGGCTGAAACTCAGGTATTTCAGCTACTGAGGCTGAGCCCTTACCCACTCCGAGATAATGCTTCTGTCACAAAACTCGTTTGGGCCGAAGAGAAAACAGTGTCATGTCAAGACAATGGGAAAGCGGGGCAGACATCAGTCTACCGATTCAGCCTTTCCTTAAAATGGTGATATGTGGTTTATTATGGATATTTTCAATTAATCTTGATTTCTGAGAATATTTCATAGAAATGTTATCTCGATCACGTGTTTTTAGCCTCCCTACAGTGTATGCCAGAGGTGAGGGCCTCACTCTCTTCCCGGGGCTCAGAAAGAAAAGAGCACAGGGCTGATTGCCCTTCACGGGAACCCGTGTTTACAAACACCTTTCCCAGATCCAGATGTATACGCTGCTTAAAATAACAAAACGATCCTGGGGGCGCCTGGGTGGTTCAGTTGTTAAGTGTCCACCTTTGGCTCAGGTCGTGATCCCGGGGTCCTGGGATCGAGCCCCACATCGGGCTCCCTGCTCAGCGGGAAGCCTGCTTCTCCCTCTCCCACTCCCCCTGCCTGTGTTCCCTCTCTCACGGTCTCTCTCTCTCTGTCAAATAAATAAATTTTAAAAAAATGATTCCTTATGAAAGAAAGTGAGGAAAGGGAACCAAAGCTGTTCATAATATTTTGAAACACACTGAGCAATAAATCTATCTTTGTCTTTTCCGTTGATCCCGAGGAGAGAGAAGATGGAGAAGACAAGACCCATTCTGTTCCTCATGAAAACAGCCGCGGGTCTCACTTTTCAGGAAATGTCAACAAAGAGGTTCAGAACCTCACTGGGCCAGAAGGGGGAGCTCTTGGTTTTTAGTTTTGTTTCCCCAGCACCTCAGGCTTTGGGGGTTTGTTTCTCTGTGTTGTAAACAGAGGAAGAGTGTTAAGGATTCTATATAAAAGGCCAACTGACTGTTTGAGTTATTAGTTGCACCATCGTGGCTCAGAGCACCTGTCTTTTGCGTTCTGTCCTTTCCCCAGGTGGCCCCACTCAGGTCGACTGACGGCAGGTCTCCCTGGTGAGCCCATGGTCATCTTGGAAAAAGCTCGGTATTCAACGAGCCTCAAAATAATGCTTTAACCCTTTGGGGCCACTAGAGGGCCGCGGACACCCACTGTAAGGAATTTCAGGCTCTAGAAATGTAGTAAATTGGTAATTATTTACTGTACAAAGACATTCTTTTAAGACAGTTTCTTTATGATAGTCTTCTAAAGATAGTCATTTCTTTTTTTTTAAGATTTTATTTATTTGACACAGACAGAGAGAGATCACAAGTAGGCAGAGAGGCAGGCAGAGAGAGAGGGGGAAGCAGGCTCCCTACCAAGCAGGGAGCCCGATGCGGGCCTCGATCCCAGGACCCTGAGATCATGACCTGAGCCGAAGGCAGAGGCTTTAACCCACTGAGCCACCCAGGCGCCCCAAGATAGTCATTTCTTTAGTATTCGTCTGTACAGGATTTATCTAAATTTCAAGATCACCTAGTAAGTTCACTGAAATTTAACGTAAAAAGCGGTTTACACGGCTTTCACGGATGGAACAATATTTAACTCTTCCAGCCTGCATTTGGTTCCATAGGAGTCTGTCCTTCATATCGAGGCCACCAAACTGAGAAAGACAGGATCCTTGTCTTCGAGAATAGGCCAGTTAGAAGCATGGCTAGTTCGGGACAGTACCGGGTGGGAAGCGTCAGAGCAGACCCCTGTGCAGGACAGCGGGGTGCTGGCAAGGCTCTGCTCGGCATTTCAGGGACGGAGGGGTTCAGCTGAAGGCGTGGAGCACAAGGGAGTGTGACAGGGACATACAGGGTTAGTATGACAGGTGAGGCGATCTGTGTTGCCCGCAAACGTTTAGGGCTTGAGATTTAGGAAGTCCAAAATCATTCCCACACTCTCCTGAAGAGAAGATTGGGCTCACCATTGGATTCACTGGAGAAAACAAAAAACAGGGGAAACCTCCCCAAACCTGACTACCTTAGAAATCTAAAGTTACCTACCAAATGCCACCGTGATGTTTTTCCCCCATAAGGAACTTAATTTCTTTAAAATCCTTTAAAAGATATATTTTTAAAAGATTTTATCTATTTATTTGAGGGGGAGAGAGAGAGAGAGGGAGAGAAAAGAGAGGGCACAAAATGGAGGGAGCAACAGGCAGAGGGAGAAGCAGATTTTTCTCCTGAGCAGGGAGCCCGACGCGGGGCTCGATCCCAGGACCCTGAGATCATGACCTGGGCTGAAGGCAGACTCTTAACCCACTGAGCCACCCAGGAACCCCTTTAAAAGATATTTTTAATTTTAGGAAGGGTAAAAAAAAAATCTATCTTTTCCAAAAGCCATGCTGTGTCGCCCGGTCAGGGAACACTCTGGCCTCCTGCTTCAAGGAGTCAGTACAAGCCTGGGGTGGCCCTGGGGCTCCTCCCACTTGGTGACACGGGGGCTGTCTTTTCTGTTTTGCACAACAGGGAGCTGAAAGTATCACCAAACAAGGGCAGAGCGTGAGCCTGACATTTCCTGCCAGTCCAAAGGTCTGAACGCTACCCTTTGTCCCACTCACCTGGGCCCTGGACTCTGAGCCAACTCCTATCAGAGAGCAAGCAGTCCAGGGACATCTGAGCCCTCAGGCCCTCGGGCCAGCCCCTCGGTCCCCAGGAGCTCCCCGGGTTGCAAACCAGGCATAATCGACTGGATGTAGGCATCCCCTGAAGACAAATGTCTGACACCCGCTGACTCGCCGTCACTGGTCGGAGTGGGGGGGCTGAAGCGGTGGGCATGGCAGGGGACACACTGCATTTCCAGCCCCTTGTTCGGGACAACACGGAGCCCCAGCAGAGGGAGAGGAGAAAGCCAGGCCCAGAGGGGGACGGTGGGCGGCACGCTCAGGAAAGGCTGACGAAGCCAAGTGGGGCCAGGAGTGGGGGGGGCCAGACGGCGCCCGGGGGGCCTTGCAGTCAGTGCCCTGAGCCCGACTGCTCCAGGGGTCAGCACTTAGGCAAGAAGGGCCCGTGATCGGAGCAGGAGGTACCCGTGGAACGGCCCTCAGAAGAGGATGAGGAGGATGAGAGAGGAGACAGTGGACCAGGGCCCCCCAAAAGGAAGGCTGGCTTGGAGGACCCCGGTGGCTTGCTGGTCGGCCTCCAGCCCCGGTGGTGGCCCAGACCCAGGGTCTCCGGGAGCCGGGCCTGGCGGGGGGGAGTTTGCTCAGACAGATGAGCGGGGCAGCTCTGGTGCTCAGCTAGGGACGGTGACACTGGCGCAGAGGGACGCGCCCCCAGCCGTGGGGCCCAGCCAGCTGTGGGGCACAGGCTCAGAGAAGAGAGGGCGCCCGCCCAGCCCCCGCCAGTGGAGGGGAGAGAGCCACCCGCCACAGGGCAGTCCCCGGGCCTGGCAAGAAGGGGCCCGTGAGCAGGCGCCGGAGAGGCAGGGGGCCTTCCGCCCACAGACCCTGTCAAGAGGGGAGGGGCCGGGAAGCGAGCCAGCCGCGGGCTCCCCTGCGGGACCCCGCACTGTCTCTGAGACCCTCCGAACCCGCCGGGCCTGCAGACAGGATGACCGGTGTTCCGATGGGAGCCGGAGTCCCCAGACGAGGGGGGCAGGGGGCAGGAAGAGGGCGAGCGAGGCCCCGCTGACCTGTCCTAGGGAGAGTTCTCTGATCGCCGTGCAAAGGATGAGCTGACGCCGTAAGTCCCTAAAAGGCGGTCCCCACCTGTGTCTGGTGTGTCCCTCTGACCCTCCGCAGTCAGCGCAGGGCCTGGCGCCGAGGGGACAGGGATGCGGTGCTTCGGGCAGGGCCAGGGCCGGAGGCTGGCTGGGACCCGGTGGCCAAGGTCCAGGTGAGGAGCAGAGGCTGAGCTCGGGCCACAGACTGGACACCTGCCCTCGAGAGAAGACGCGCTCTGGGGGTAAAGTCAAGGGGCTGTGGCTCCACTGACAGGGAGGCTTCAGGCAGAGGCAGATCTGGAAGTGACGGCAGGCTGGCAAACTTGGATGACACGGGCCAGCTGCCCCAGAAGAGCTGGGCCTGGAAACGACGGAAGCGGGGGCTTGGAGACAAGCCCACAGGACGCAGTAAAAGGCTGGAAGGTAAGGCATGCCCCGCACACATCAGGTGGCGCTACCACCAACCGGAGAGATCTACGGTGAGGCTCAATCCCAGGAGAGCCGGGCCTGGGGCTGGTGAGCACGCAGGCACGACCAGGGAGCCGCACACCAGCTAGGGTGACACGCCTGACACACGCGGGGCTCTGAAAACAGGCGGTCTGTCCCCCACCCCCCCACCGTGCTCAGAAACATCTTTGAGATGGTGCTTACTCCTCTACCCTGCTCTTGACAGAGAGAAGTTTGGCTGAAGAAAGCTCAGGTTAGCTCGCGCACCCCTGAACACATCCTTGAACGCTGAGACTTGACTGACATTTGACGGGCATCTCGTTAAAGGAGAAGCAAAGGGCTGCCAGCGAGTAAAACTTAGTGCTCAGAACTGGAGGTGAAGATGGAGATGTTGAGAGTTTTACAAGCCGAGGTTAAAAATAGCATCCTGGGGACACCTGGGCGGCTCAGTCAGTGAAGCTACTGCCTTTGGCTCAGGTCATGATCCCAGGGTCCTGGGGTCAAGTCCCGCATCGGGTTCCTTGCTCAGCGGGGAGCCTGCTTCTCCCTCTCCCACTGCTGCTCCCCCTGCTTGTGCACGCTCTCTCTCGGACAAATAAATAAAATCTTTTAAAAAAAAAAATAGCGTCCTTATTCTTCTAAAGATGGGATCTTTGCTCCTGGGGTATTTTTCTCTTTAATTTTGAATTTCATCTATTTGTCTACATGTTGGTGCAGTGAAGGCCCAAGAAGGGGCTCACAACCTCCAAAAATATTTCAAATATTAGGAAGGACAGGGTAGAACCGGAACAGCCTTCTGTGGGTGGAGCACGGGGATGGCCGGCCTGCCGTGGAGACGAAGGGTCCGTACCCCGCACAACGAGACCCTGAGTCCTCACTTCCCAAGCGTCGGTCCTGCCCGCTCTGCACTCTGGACACAAAGTGAGGGCCGCCACCGACGTCAGAGGCAGCGACACATCCCCGACGGGCCTCCGGCCAACCCGAATGACGCGGGAGGAGGGCCGTCATCCTTTCTGCACGCCGCTCCTCCCAGAGGCCGTGAGGGAAGGCTTTTACCGTCGGGAGAGGGAATCCCGAGGTCCAAGAAGCAGGGGGAGGCTCACCTGCCCGTCTGGAGACCATCAGGCAACCCAGAGAGTGAGAGGAACCTTGTCAGGAGTCCGCTGTGTCAGCGTGGCCGAGGAGAAGGGAGCAGGTGTGTCCTCGTGTGCCGAGAAGTTTCTCCACATGCAGCCTCGTGCCTGTTGGCAGCAGGGCACCTGGGGTTCCTAACTGTGACCCCTGCGGTCAGGTCCCTGGTGTCCGGCTCGCTCTGCTGCTGTCCGTGAACCGGGGGCACTCGCGGTCTCTTCCTCAAGGTCGCGAGGGAAGGGTCAAGATGAGGGAGCGGAACACACAGCCCTCGCCAGGGCCTCCCATGCGGGGAGCGCTTCCCAAAGGCTGAAGTTGAGATTGTCGCCTGCTGCCTGGGGAGAGAAGCAAAATCAAACCAGTGATGTGCTGCGTGAGTAAGTGTCTTTGCAGCAGTCAGCGTAACTAGATAAGAAACGCCTGCTGCAGGTCTGATCGTCTTATCGCACGACCGTCACGTCTGTGCCCTTGATGTCTGGGCTCCGCGCACGAGCCCCGGGTGTGGGGAAGACGATCGGATGGAAGCAGGTCCTGCCCCGAGGGACGGGAGCCAGGAGGGGCTCGTGGACCGGACATGGGGACACTCGGCTGACGGCGTGGGGCTCCGCCCGGCTGCCACCTTCCACTCGGGCCAGCGGCCACCGGGCACCGTGTGGGCCACCAGCCACCTTCTCCGCACAGGAGAAGCGCGGGGCTTGCATGGCCCTCCCTGGGGCCGGGGGCGAGGGCAGGCGCCCAAAGTGCCTCTGCTGTCTTGGTCCACAAAATTCAAAGGCACAGATCTCCTTATTTTCTCCTCGAGTGCCTGGTGTTAAAGAGCACTCAATTTAGCCATAATCCATAGGGGAGATTAAAAAACTTTTTTTTTTAGTCTGTGGGGAGGAAAAATTAAGATTTGGGGTCGGAGCATTACCCAGATTACTGACAGGAGGCCCAGGGAAGGGGAAGGGGAAGTTCATCAGAAAAATTCCCCACCTCCTGGCGTTTCGAAGGAAACCCACCCCGCAGGCCGCAGGTGCCACGAGGCGGACTGACGGCTCAGACATGTGGGGAACGAGTCCAGTCGACTGCACTTCTTCAGGTTCCTCCCTGATGTGCTAAACATGAAAGGCTCTTGGATGTAAGTCTCCCTTCGTTCTCCTACCCCTCGCACAATTTCTCCTTCTGTTCCAAGGATTTAAAATCAGCCCGAGAGCTCCCTGGAATGCGGGGAGAGCGATGGAGGCCAGGGCTCGGGCCCCGCTGATTCCGCGCTCTGCGAGCCTGCCGGGCCCTCAGGCGCCCTCTCCGCTCTGCGAACGAGCTTCACTGCTCCCGGCCTGGGCACCGTGGGGCAAGCTGCTCTCAGCAGCCCGTGTTCACAGGATGCGCTCCTGGGCTTGGCTTTCCCAGGAGCACGGGCTGGCATCTTCCCTTGCCACAAAACGCCGGGGGTGCTGCCTGAGTGTGTGGTGGAGACACTCGCATGTCTGTGCCGCAGGAGCGGAGGAGGGGTGCAGGGGTGGCAGGGGGCTGGCGCCAGCCTCCGACCCAGCACAGCGGGGGGACCCTTGCCCTAACTGGGATGGACCTGACCACCTCGCAAGCTGAAACCTGAAGACTGACTTCACCGCTTACTCATTTGTAAAAGGGTGGTCATTGTCGGGGGTTAGTTCTGTCCCCGCAAATACGTGGATGTGGTCTCATTGGGACAGAGAGTCCTTGCAGACGTCATTCGTATGTAAAGTGAGACGGGCTGGACTAGGTAGGACTCGTGTCCCCAGGAGGAGAGGACGCATAGAGAGGACAAGGCAGGGGTTGGAGGGATGTGTCCATGAGGCAAGAGACACGCAGACTCCAGCAATACCAGGAGCTCGAAGAGACAAGGAGGGACCCTCCCCGCCCAGAGCCTCCCCTGCTAACTCCCCGATTTGGGCACCGTGTCCTCGGAACCTCGAGAGATGAGCTCCTGCTGTTGTAAACACCCATCTGGGACACTTTGTAACGGTGGCCCCGAGAAACCGGTCCAGTAATATATCCTGGTTCGCTAGCCAGTTGCCGGGATGGAGTGAGATTATGCAAGTGTTACATATGTTAAGTGTTAGATATGAAGTGTTAGATATCATCCGTCCCTTTCCTTCCTCTTCCCCAGGCAGTGGGAATGTAAGTGCATTCGGGAAGGAGTGTGAGAGCCCCAGCGTCATCTGAGAACCCAAAGGGGCGTGCTACTGGGGGCTGTTGATCAATCTGATTTTAGATGCAAGGCCCAGTTCCACAGACTGCAGCCTGCCTCTCCCCTGGGCCTTGCCTTACAGGGAAGATTCTAGGCCTGGGCTGGGGACGGGAGGCCTCCACTGGCCCATGTCCCGGCCAGTGTGGCCCCGAAGTCTGGGGAGGAGCAGAAGGCGGTGGCCCCAGCTGAGTGTCCCCATCAGGGATGGCAGAGCGACCTGTGCCCATCCTCCAGTGACTCACAACGGCCAGACCATCTCCAAGCAGCCTCTGAGCTCTGGTGTCCTCAATTCCATGACGTGGGATCCAGGAACCCCTAAAGCCCAGCCCCAAGGTCATGGCACCTTAAGGATTGTGCTGTTCCCACAAGAACATCTCAAAATCAGGTTAACATTTGACACTTAATTCTAGTAAGTCCTCGGTACTTGTGAGAGTTTCTCATCTGCTGAAAATCATTTAGGCTGCTTGTCCAAGGTTCATCGAAGCTCGGGTCTCCCAGGAACAAAGTCAGGGTCTGAAGAAACTGAGAGAGAAGGCCTTTCCAGAGCGTCCCATGCCTTCCTGAGGGCCCTACCAGATGAGGGCTAGTGACCTGTCCGTGTCACCCCAGCTGAGAGCCCAGGGGAGCACAGCCCTGGACCCAGATGGGGATGTGGCTGGAGGGGAAGCACAGAAGCCCATCCTCAGAGAGGGAAGAGCAGAGGCAGTGAAATCAGCTCAAGGGTGACAGGTCACCGTGGAGAGAAGAAGGGATTTTGAGCACGTCTCTGACCTCAGGTGGAGTCCCAGCACCGGGAAATCTGTTAGGGCCCAAACTGTACGTCCCCCGAACTCATACGGTGGGGACGCAGAATGTGACTGTAGTTAGAAATCAGGCTGTTGGGGACGTAATGAACTAAGGTGAGGTCGAACGGCACTGGGGTGGGCCCGTAATTCAGTGTGAGTGTCCTTATAAAAAGGAGACATTTGGACACAAGCCCACACACACACCAGGGAGAACACAGGTGAACGTGAAGGTGATGCTGGAACTGAGGAACCGCAGAGACTGTCGGCAAAGCCTGGAGGCTGGGGAGACACCTTCCTGAAGAGGATGCCTTCGCTTTCCGGATTCCATGCATTGCTGTGGGGAAAGATTCTTATATTGAGTTTTTATTAAAAAAATAAAGAATACACCAAATAACTTGGAGTTTATGTCTCGCTAAGCTTTGAAAAACTGATAAACATACCTTTTTTTTTTTAAGTAGGCTCTCTACGCAATGTGAGGTTTGAACTCACAATCTGAGATCAAGAGTTGCATGCTTTTCTGACTGAGCCAGCCACATGCCTCAGGTCCCTCTAAGCTTTGAAATGGTTTAATCGAATATCAGTCTGAGAAGAATGTTAGCATGAATCTGTGTACCAGGAAAAAGATCAAGTACATTCTGAGAACATTTCTAAAAGTGACCGATTCAAGAAAGAAATTTAAACTCATTATGTATCTTCAAAAAACAGTGTTATCTTAAAATGTAATTGGATAGTTGATGAATATAAAAATAAAGGTTTCTGCCAATGGCAGGATTTCCTTCTTTCTTATGGCTGAATAATATTGCACTGCAGATATATCACATGATGGACATTAGGCTGTTTCCATGTCTTGGCCACTGTGAGTAATGCTGCAAGAACACGGGGCACGGATGAGCCTTCCACACCCTGATTTCATTTCCTTTGAGTATATACCAGAAGCGGGATTGCTGGATCACACCCTATTTCTAATTCTTAATTTTTTGAGTAAACTCCATACTGTTTTCCACCGCAGCTACACCAATTTACATTCCCACCAACGGGGCATAAGCCTTCTCTTTTCTCCACATCCTCGCCGACACTTGTCGCTTCTTTTGTTTTTGAGTTTGGCCATTGTGACAGGTGACATCGCGGTGCTTCTGACGTGCAGTGCCCTGATGATGAGTGATGCTGAGCATCTTTTCCTGTATTGTGTCGACAATAACGTGGATGGACATTGAGCGTATCAGGCTCAGTGGACTAAGTCAGAGAGAGAAAGACAAATGCTGTATGGTGTCATTTATCTGTGGAATCTACAAAAAAGTAAGACTTAAAGGACAGAGGGCAGAAAAGTGGTCGCCAGGGGCAATAGGGAGAGGGTGGTAGAAGGTCCAAACTTAACATTTTAAGATGCAGACGACCGGAGGCTCTCACGTACAACGCAGTGACTAAAGTTGGTAACGCTGTACTGTGTGACTGGAATTTGCTAAGAAGGTGGGACTTCAGTGCTCTCTCCGAAAACACAGGAGATAAACATGGGAGGGGATCTTAGCTCAATGGGGGCCCCTTTGCAATGTATGTGTACATCACATCACTACCATGGATGCTTCAAATATCTCAGAATTTTAATATGTCGATTTTTACCTCGATAAAGCTGAAGTTGAAAAAAGTCGTTTTTAAAATATTCTTCATCTATATGACCAAGGATGTTGTTACACTAGGAAACGTGTCGGGGCCGGGGGATGGTGAGCCGCACGGATCTGAGAGGAAGGAGAACCTGGACGGCTCGGTGGTCCGTGTCCTGCAGGCATGAGGAGCACGGTTCCAGAGGCATCGTCGACGCTCGGCTGCTCCCCCCACTCCCAGCCCCCACATCCCTCCTCACGGCACCTACTCACCTTCGAGTGCCTAAGTCAGGACACTATTGCCTGAGAAATTAATCTTGTGTGGGTCAGACATTTTACTGAGCACCCAGCATCAGACATCAAATTCAGACATAAAAAAATTAACTGCCTCTGGAATCCAAAAGAGGTTTAAAGAGCCAAATATTAGGAAGGCCACAGACACAGCTGGGCCTCAAGGATATGCAGAGACAGACCTTGACGCCAGCAGCGGGCTTTGCTCTGTAACGCATCTCTGGTCTCTATCGATGCTGCTGGCTCCCTTCCCTTCTCAGAAAGAGCGGCAAGGCTCTGGCCGCTCGGCCCACAGTCCCTGTGTTCAGGGGCGCAGCTCAACCCTGCAGATAACACCCCGAGCCCATCAGCTGGGGTCTGAGTCGTGGCCCCGTGTTGGCCCAGAGCCGTGCGGCGGGAGTCGGGATGCCAGGGGGCTGGGAGCCAGGCCCTACGGAAGTGGCAAGCTGGCGGTGGGGGGGCAACGAGGAGGGGACATGGTTCTCACCGAGCAACACACAGACCCCTGACACACCGGTTGTCGTGGCGAGAGTCACCTGCCCAAGGTGTGAGCAGCAACTAGGAGCCGATTAGCGAAGCCACAGGCCTTAAGCCCTACAACTTTAGACCCTGATCAGGCTAAATCTGTCGAGGAGTCTTCACACCAAGGCTGCCTGAAACTGCTCTGGGTCTTGCCTATGGTGTTATAACCCAAATGGGATTGTGTTCTCCCGATTTCACTTCAGCACCCAACGTACGAGAAACAAAGGGTTCGCTCAGCATCCAGCCAACATCCAGATGACAAGTAAGCTGATTTGGGAGGTTCGTGTTTTTTTAAGACAACATTCTGAGGTCAGAGCATACGTAACTCAGTCTTCTTGCAGTTTACTCAAGAGTCCTCTGGCCTGACCCCAGCTGGGCAGAAGCACCTTTCCCTCAACGGCTGCAGATGGCGTGCCGAGCTCTACTTCAGGTGTTGGGACAAGTGCTGAGGCCCCAGTGATCAGAAAGGCCTGGTCCTTCCTCGGGAGCCTTCTTAGAGCCTCAGTCCTGTCATCAGAATAACTGAGGTAGTGAACGCCTACCGTCCCCACAGATACAAGGACACCCACAGCCTAGCACCCACCACACTCTAGAACAACCGAGATTCGCTGTGGTCTATTAACATTCTGATGAGAAACATGTATCACTCTGATTTATTTTCATTTCAGAAATCCAATTATGGGAAATATTGTTTCCTGTCAGTTTTCTACAATATTAAGTTTATAAAAATAGTTGTTGTTATCCATTCAAGCAACATTTGAAATATGTTTGACAGTTTGGGACAGTCTCAGTTCTAATTAAATTAGTTAACAGTTAATAAAAAATCCCCTGCCTCAATCATTTTGAATAATTAGAGGGCTCTAGTAAAAATAGCAAGACAAGAAAAATTAAGCCTTTTGGAAACAAAGTTAAAGGAATGAGAGTTTCAAATAAGATTTAAAATATTGTCAAGTTTTTTTAATGTGAATAATGTCATTCATGTATAAGAAGCTCCATGTGAGGAGCAATGAGGTAGACTTCGATCTTACGGATATGTTATTTTTTAGTCAAAACTTAATAAGAAGTAATTGGTCATGGTTCTCAGGCTTTAAGAGCATTTTTTGAACTTCTTAGAGATGAAAAGCTGACATACTTACATGGCCTGGGAGTGAGCAATGCACTTTTATTCAGAGCCATGAAATTAGTAGGAATTTCATCTTTCCTTGACCATGACTGAGCACTCAGGAATCCCTTCTAGAAAGTTCTACCGCATATAGGGCAGCAATGATGGGGGACAGTGGTGTTTCGTGCAGACATTTACACCAGGGCAGTACCTGCAGCTGTCAAGTTGTGAGACATTGAGTTCTTCTCTTCTAAAGGGCAAATGCTTGAGGATCTTGAGTGTCGTCAACCAAAAATAAATCAGCATGGAAGAATGAGAAATGGTATTCTTCCAGATAAACCATACTATTTGTGTGATGTGGAACTATTATTTCTAAGCCCATGACACATAACCAAAAGAGAATACCACGTCATTCCAACAGAAATGTAAAAGTCCGGAAGAGACCAGGCCCATCTGCTTGAATCAGTAAACAGGGGCCGCTGGGATTGCTTCTGTTCACGCCTGCTCTGTTCAAGCCTGTGCTGGAAGCCAAGGCAGCTTATGAAAATGAACACTCACATTTGATAATAAAAATGCTGGATGCTTCCCAACATTTTACTTGGTTCCTTGTAAACATTCATCAGTAAGGTGGTATAATTGTATTATGCTGCATACATTCAGAATTCAAGATCTGTATAGGACGGACTCAAGCCAAAGTAACAGAATTATTACAAAATGTTTAATTTGAGCTATGTAATTCATATTGCTTTTGAAAACGCAATTCTGTATCAAGATAACCAGACACAGTTCTAGCTGTGGGAAATAATGCATAAATGAAATCCTATTTTTAGATTTGCATGTCCAATAACGGTCATATTATTTCAGTCCTGGCCAGAATTCCACATTTAGAATATTTTCCACTCTCAAAATAGAGCATGTATCTGCACGTGAACCGTATCTCAATAAAGCTGTTTAACAACAGCATAAGGCATGTACAATTGCAGATACAGCTTGGACGCCTTCAAGGATCCCCGAAACCATGGCTCATGAGTTAGGCTCTACTAGTGCAAAATATGTCAAAATTCCAGCACAGCACATGTTCCTGGACTTCCTAGCAAATCCCCGAGAAGAGCCAGCATTTATTGAACACTTCCTAAACACCATGAAATGCTCCACTTTTCACGCACTCATGGATTCCTCACAATGACCTTACAACGTCGGTGCCATGACTTTCTTACGTGGAAGAGGAAACGAGGACACGAAGAGTTTGTACAAATTGCCTAAGTTCGCCCGTCGGTGGGGGGCTGGGCCAGCGTCCGAGCTCAGACAGGACGGCTCTGAGAGCAGACTGCGGGCCAGGCCACGTGAGCACCAACCGGATGCCAGTGCCTAACTTGCTCCGGCACCCAATCCAAGCCCATGCAGAGGCCCGTCCGTGGACCTCTGGCCATACCCCCGTATCACCACCCTCCCCTTCAGAGCTCCGTACACCCGCCATGGGAAGAGGCTGACCCGGATTCAGAATCAGAGGCCCTGGAATGAAGCAGCTGTACGATCCTGGGGCCGTTCCTCCCCAGGGACAGGCTGACCCGTCCCAGCACCACCTTCACTAACAAACAGGGAACCGCCCTGGGGACTCCGTGGACATCCTTCCTTCTGGGGGCTGATGTGGGGCAGAGTCCCCTGCAGGGGCGGATTCAGACCAGGGAAACTGGAAGCAACTTGGAGCCAGGACCGCCCGATGGCAGGGGTCACAGGGGCCCTTCCACAGGCTGCCCGGGCCAGAGGGCCCCCAGCTCCTCCATGTGTCCCCACCGAACACTCTCGCAGGGCCTGGAGGGTGAAAGCAGGGTGGCTCCCTCCTTTCCTGGACCCCAGAGAGTGATTCCAGAAGTCATCTGTGCTTTCTTCTCCAGTGGCGCTCCTCCGTGGAGACAGGGTCATGCGTGTGGTCCTGCGGTGTGTCTCTGTGAGGGGTGAACACTTTCTAGAAAGGTTACTGGGCTGGGCCACTGTCTAGCCAGTAGAGAAATCCCTAACTAGCCATGAGCCTCTTTCAAAATCATAGAGTAAAATAACAAAAATTAATTTAAAAAAAGAAAGTAAGAAAGAAAAAAGCACCTTCTCCCCCCCTTCTGCCCCTAATGTCCGGCCGCTGCACTGAATTACTGTTTTCGTCTACCTTCAGATCTGCTCATGCTAAGATTTATTAATAGTTTATCTCACTTCAACCTTTCCCCGTAAGTGGTCAAAATGTGGCATTACCCCAACTTCAAAGCTTCTTAGTTGCCGAAAACAAAATTTGAAATACTGCCTTATAAAATGAAAGGTTTCTAAAAACAACGGAATGAACTTCCAAGCCCTGAACTTTGGGACACTTTGAACTCTTCTGTAATCTTATCCACACACACAGAAACTATTCCATTGCCAATTCAGAAGGCTGTGAATATGACAAACACAGAGCACAAAATCAACTTTCTTGTCGGCAGAATTTAACAAGACATGGGTCTTTTTCCTTTTCCCCACTTCTACAGACTGTATTTAAAACACATGTGTACATGGACACGCACACCAATATGGAACCCCCTCTTTTCTTCTGGATCCACCCTTGATCTCTTGCTCTGAAACTTTAACTTAGTAGAGCTCTTTTCTCTTTATATAGAGAGTGATGCAATTGCTAATACTTAACTTACAAATACTTGTTGGCCATTTACATCGATTTTTAGTATCTTTTTCTTTTCTTCTTAAAAAATGTTTAAGTCATGTCTACACCCCACGTGGGGCTCGAATTCACGACCCCAAGATCAAGAGTCGCATGCTCCTCCGACTAAGCCAGCCAGCTACCTTGATCTCTAGTACCTCAATCAAATAGTGAGCAAACAGAATAACAGAACATAAAAGGGGCAGCTGGGTTCTTGTTAGTGGTATTTGCTGAAAGTCCTAGTCCAGGGACGAAATGATAACTTTCAAAACTACCGGCCACCAGATGTGGCACAGCCCAGCCCTGGACAGGAAGCTCCCAGGGTAGGGGGTGGGGAGGGCAATCATGGCCTGGACCCCGAATGGAGGATGGGATGAGATGAAATGCTCAAAAGCTACATTTTCGCCTCAGGAACTACATCTCACAGCCCATATGCATTTCGTTCCCCCCTGTGACCTTTTCAGAAACATGCATTCAAAAACTAGCTTTTGCTGATAATAAGGAATAAGTATCAAGTATGTATCTAAAACAAGGTGCTTTCTACTTCTCTTGCTTTGACTTTAAAAAGATCATTCTGGATGTCTAAACCAATGCATTTGGAGCTCTAATATCATGGGACAGTGTGACATTGAATGGTTCCTGTCCAGCTTTCAATCCTGCTGGACTTGCGGTGGTCTGGTCTACAAGACACCCCGGCAGTGGGGTCTGAAGGCCTGGGACTGACCTTCCTTGCACCTTAATTAGCTCTGTGATCTCTGCCTTTGTTTCTTCCAGTGCGGAATGAAGCCATCATCCCCTTGGCATCTGTCAGGGTCTGATCAGGAGAACAGAAACCATGCCAAGGGTCTGAGATCCAACTCGGCGCTGGTGCATTTGCTAAGCTGCTGATCCAAGACCCAAGAAGCCACGCAGGGGTCAGGGAGGCAAGGCAGAGTGTGCCAGCTGGCAGAGGGAAGGACAGATGGACACAGGGAAGGGCGGTGGAGTCACAGGCCTAACCGGGATCACGGGAGGGCTCGTCCGTGGAGTGGCAGCCCTGCAGTCCTAGGTGAGGCAGCACGGAGGCCACATGCCCTACTCCTCCCCTGCCTGCTGCCCGGTGCTCCCGCTGACGGAGTTCACCCAGCCAGGGCCTCGTGCACACGCAGCGTGGGTGCTCTTGTGAAACAGGGCACGGGCCGAGCAGGGGGCAGGGAGGGATAGATTCGAGTGTGTAGCTGCGAGGGGCCAGCACCCTGCAGGGTGGGCTTGGAACGACTAGAACTCACGTTCCTAAAGCAAGCTGTGCTCCCAACGGTGAGCTCTCGGGGTGCCTGGGGGGCGTGGTCGGTTAAACCCCCGACTCTTGGTTTTGGCTCAGATCATGATCCTTTGGCGGAAAGATTGAGCCCCGCCCGAGCTGGGCTCTGTGCTCAGCTGGGAGTCTGCTTGGGATTCTCTGCCTCTCCCTCCGCCCCCCAACTCCTTGTGTGCTCTCTCTCTCTCTCTCAAATTTAATAAACCAATCTTTAAAAAAAAAAAAAAAAGAGGTGAACTCTGGTGTGCATGGGTCCTTGGGACTTGGAGTGATGCTTTTGAATGAACTCTTGTGACTTCTAAATAGGACCGAGTGGGAACAAACAACCAGAGGAAAGAAAGCATGATGTAGGAAAACTCAAACAAGCAAATATTTCTGTCTGATAAGGAGTTCATCACTCCCAATGTGCTGTTGTGCACACAGTGGATCCCTGTAACAAGTAATGGAGAGAAGCATCACTTCTCTGTGTGCTTGGAACAGGGGACAGGAGAATCGCCCACTCACCTCACACCTACTTGAGACATCTCCAAGTTCCCAGGTATGTTCAGAACTACACAAAGGTACACACAGGTCACAGACTAAAAACACCTGTTTTGGGGCGCCTGGGTGGCTCAGTCGTTAAGCGTCTGCGTTCGGCTCAGGTCATGATCTCCCGGTCCTGGGATCGAGTTCTGCGTCAGGCTCCCTGCTCAGTGGGAAGCGTGCTTCTCCCTCTCCTCTGGTCCTCCCCAACCGCCCTTGTGTTGCTCTTTCTCTCTCTCTTTCTCTCCCTTTCTCTCCATCTTACTCTCTCTCAAATAAAATCTTTAAAAAAATATTTTATAACCCTGTACATATCATTTTCAACATATACCAAGTATCTCAAAAGATGTCAAATTAAACCCTACCTATTACCGGAGGCTCGCATTGTGATTGCCAAGCCTCTAAAGCCGCACGAGGTCTTGGCGAGGCCACCAAATACAATACGCCATCTCATTTCAGGAAAAAGAACTCACACGTACTACACACGAAGGCAGTCACAGGACTGCAGACTCCCAGAGTTTCCAAGTGACCCTTGTTAAAGGAGAACCGTCCAGCATGTGCTTCCTCAACTGGCTTCTGCTGCCAACAAAGCCCTGCTCGTCCCTGGCCCATTGTTTTCGCAATTTTATAGTTTATAATTTACGAGGAATCTGGATTCAGAGAAGTTGCAGGACTTGTTGCCCGAGGTCACAGTCGGTTAAAGGCAACACGCAAACTTCAGGACCACTTCTCCCAAATCCCGACCCGGCGCTCCTTCTGTTTCAACTGGAGGTGGCCACCGACCAAGAGGGACATGCTCTCATTCGTGGCTCAGGGAGCTGAGATGGGGCAACCGCGTGCTGTTTCCGAAATAGTCAGGTCGGTCAGTGCTGCCACGACTGTACCAACCCAAGCTGCGTTGCAACATGGCTTGAAATATCAATTAAAATTGCAACAGACTGTAGGGCGAGTGACAATTTTGTTTGTGGGAAAGCCAGACTTCGCACAGCTCCAGCGCTCATTTGGAAAGAAAGCTGGCTCTACTTCTAAGCACACACTACCTTTCAAGCCCATTTGCTTTTTATTTTTTCTGCTGGTCCTTCTGGGCTCTCCCCCTCTGTCACAGCACATGCCCTCCTCTGCTGCTTCCTCCGGGCAACTGCCGCCCACCCAGTCGGTGCCCACGGGTCTCTATCTCTATAAGGGTTCTAACACACAGTAGGACTCGATAAGTATTTGCACAATAAATGAGTGCATGGAGGAATAAAAGGCAATGACCAACCATCACACTTTCTGGAAATAGCCAATTCCTATAGCTATAAAGGTGAGAAGTCAGTCTCATTCAGGTGTCCCCTGTTCGTTGACCCTGGGACAAGCCTACACGTTCAAGTAGTTTATGGGACAGGTGACCCCAGAGTGGGGAAGTGACACAGGGAAGGGAGGAGACACAGGAAGTTGTGGTAGACATATAGTCCCAGGCAACCAGGGCTGATGCGCCAAGAGTCGGGGTCAGTGCGGCCCCCAGAGAGGAGACAAAGCCCCCTATTCACCCACCCGCCGCTGCGCCCATCGGCTGAGTCACTCCAGGGACACTGCCTCCCTGGCGCGTCCCCCCTGCCCGCTAGCCGGCCAGCCGTGTCCCCGGCGGAGCCGGAGAAGCCTCGGGCAGAGAGACCCAGGAAGCCAGTGGCTCCGATGAGCGGCCCCGGAGATCAGGGCTGGGGACCCCGGCGCACCTACCGGAACTCAGGTACCATGGAGCCCTCCCGACAGGTGAAAATCCGCAGCAGCCCTGGGTCATGCTCTAGAACCCAGAGAAGCACCGAGGTGGGGCGGGGGGAAGCAGGGTCCTGTAGTGACGTGGATTTGAAATACCATAGGTTTATTCATGAAGACCATGCGTTCCAGCTGTATATACTTCTTTATCAGAAATGCCACTTCAGAAACGAATATACTGAGAACTCAAGACACCAGAAGAGGCTCACTCTTTTTTTTTCTGGGACTCATTAGGACTTTCTTCCTTTCTTTTTTTCTTCTTTCTTTTCTTTTCTTTTTTCTTTTCTTCTCTTTCTTCTTTCTTTCATTGTTTTAGTTCCAGAGGTGGAGGTCGGCGATTCATCGGTTGCATGTAACGCCCGGTGCTCATTCCATCACGTGTCCTCCTAATACCCACCCCCCAGCTACCCCATCCCCCA
>LNAC01000076.1:537310-603555 GCA_002007465.1 Ailurus styani
TACCCCATCCCCCACCCCCCTCCCCTCCACAGCCCTCTGTTTGTTTCCTACGATCAAGAGTCTCTACGGTTTGTCTCCCTCTCTGGTGTCATCTGGTTTCATTTTTCTCTCCCTTCCCCTGTGATCCTCTGTTTTGCTTCTTAAACTTCACGTATAAGTGAAATCATATCATTGTCTTTCTCTGATTGACTTATTTCACTTAGCATAATACCCTCTAGTTCCATCTGCATCATTGCGAATGGTAAGATTTCATTCTTTTTGATGGCTGAGTAATATTGCATTATGTGTGTGTGTGTGTGTGTGTGCACGCGCGTGTGTGTATACACACACCACATCTTCTTTATCCATTCATTTGGTGATGGATATCTGGGGTTTTTTTTCCCATATTTTGGCTATTGTGGACATTGCTACTATAAACATTGGGGCATGTGTTCACTACATTTGTACCCTTTGGATAAATACCCAGTAGTGCAATTGCTGGGTCATAGGGTAGCTCTATTTTTAACTTTTTGAGGATCCTCCACACTGTTCTCCAGAGCAGCTGCACCAGCTTGCATTCCCACCAACTGTAGGACAGTTCCCCTTCCTCCGCATAAGAAGAGGCTCCCTCTTAAAAAACAAAACAAAACAAAACAAGACAAAAAAAAACAAAGGAAGCTATTCATTAACTCCTTGCTAAAATAATGTCAAATATATCTTTTAGCTCACCAATTGGCAGCCCAGCTACGAAGGAAGAATGCACAGTTTGCACCTTCCGGCACGTGAGGGAATCTTAGAAGAGGAAGAGAAGTCCTAGCCTGTGCTTGGCTGAGAAAAAAGAGAGACGGGAGGAAGGGTTGAGAGCAATGAGCGTCGTGGGCAAAACTGCCCAGGGCAGGAGTGTCCTGGTTGCCACGGGGCGGCTCCTAGAAACACAGGCAGCAGCCACAGTGAACACAGTCCAGCCCACCAGGTGCCGCCTGGGGCTCGCGGGACACACGGCAGCCGTGGGCCCCCACCCCGGTCCCTTTCCATCACCATACCTGGCGAGGGTACCGTCTATATTCCGATGCTGCCAGCTGGGCCCCCGACACTCTGTACAGCACCTTCTCCTCCAGCTCAGCACACCGCCCAGCATCTGCCTTCCTCCATCACGTCTACAGTCATGTTCACTCTGGAATATTCCTATAGCTTGTCTTTACCTCTTAGGACATGACATGTCTGAAGAATAGTCTCCTCTCCCTTCCAGTGGCACTCTCCTCATTGAGGGTTTGATGCATTCCCGGCCAGTGACCCACATACACGATGCTGGGTCCCGACCCAGGCGTCCCGCCTGGAGGCATGCCCTGTCCATCGGCCCCTCGCTAGGAATGCAAATGAGCACCCCGCCAGGCCTCGCTAGGAATGCAAATGAGCACCCCACCAGGCCTCGCCGGCTTTGCTATGGCGCCGTTGCTGTGGCTTCCCTTGCGATGGGCAAGCAGTCCAAGAGGGGACACACGAAGGCCAGCACAGGCCTTGACCCTCACGAAATATCCCGCTTAGACGCGGCATTCGTGGTGATCCTCGCCAGAACCAGTGCTCGCCGTGAGGACCGCAGGTCGATCACCTCTGCTGCTCCCTCCCTGCGTCACAGTCACCAGCCGGCAGAGGCATTTTTACAATGTCGGTCCAGATAAAAACCCACCCTTGGGAAGGACACCTCCGTGACGGAAATCACTAATTCGTCCAGTCATTCAAGAAACTGCTGAGCCCGGTGTCCCAGGAAGGGCCTCCTGTCCCCGCGTTTATTTCATTATCCTCACGGACTCGCTGATTCCTGCTCTGTCCAGTGGTTTGTAGGTCATTACTGTGCTCAGGTGGGTGCCTGCCCAGGTCTGGCTAGACTTGGCCGGTGCGAGCCCTGCCGAAGTGGCCCCTGCGTCCTTCCGACCAGCTCTGAGTTTTGTGGCCTCAGCACCGCATGCACACAGACCCCCGCGTCCTGGGCCTTAGATCAGCCGTTTCCCTGGGGAGCCCGGGCTCCTATCTGAGGGGACAGTCCTTGACACAGGTCTGGGCAGAGGGCGCTAACATGGGTTGCAGAAGTGTCCTCTCCAGGAGGCGGGTGTTTTCGGAGACAGGACAGGCCGGGGCGCCCCGGCGCGATGGAGCTGCTGGCGTGGCCCCCAGAGAAGCCACTGCGTGCACGGGTCCCACGACGTGGCCTCTGCCCCGGGCACCGGCATGTCCACCTGCTTCGTGGTTCTGGACGGGAAGCTGCCAGGCGGTTGAAGCGAGAAAACCGAACAGTGAGCAGCGTCCTTGCTGGGACACTCATGGAAGCCCATGGGGGCAGGACGTGGATTCGTCCTTTGTCATCGTGCTGATGACATGAATTCAGTGACGGGTCGTCTGGCTGGCTCAGTCAGTTAAGCAGCCGACCTCTGATTTCGGTTCAGGTCATGATCTCAGGGTCCCGGGATCGAGTCCCGCGTCGGCTCTCCAGGCTCTGTGCAGTCTGCTAGATGATTCTCTCCCTCTCTCCCTACCCTGCCCCTCTCCCTGAGCGCTCTCTCTCAAACAAACAAACAAATAAGTAAATAAATACATAGTAAATGAATTCATTGGTGCCCTACTCACGAATCTGGGGACAGCACTGGCACCAGAGAGCTCCCAGCCCAGTTACTCTTTCTTCTGTAAACATCGCGTTGTGAAAAATCTACGACATGCACAAACAGGAAAGTTCCCCATGGGGCCTCACCCACTCTTCTTATTCATCGCCCTACCCCACGCTTAGCCATACTTTCTGGCAAGAAAATATGAAAGCAAATTGTAAACAGACTTGAATCCGCATCCTTCATGGTTAAGGACAAAACCATTATCATCTCCAGCAAAACTTAAAGTAATAACCTGATTATCCAGTTTTAACGAGTAGTACGCCATCCACACTCCGTTCTCTCCAATTATCTCCACCGTGTGTCCTTACACCTTGTTTAAAACAAGATCTAAACAAGCAAGGCCAACACCCTTTACTGGATGGATCAGGCTCTTAAGAGAAGTTTAACCCACACTACTTCCTCCTCTTTTTAATGCCACTTCCCAGTGGAAGACACAGAGTTCTGATAGAATTTCCCACGTCTGGGGTGTGGCTGAGTGTCAAGTCAGCCCTGAATATACGAGCAGAAATGATCCAGGGACCCAGGGAGAGGCAGACGGGGTGGATGACGAGGTGGTAAGAAGAGGGAAAGGGCGTGCTCCCCGGGTGCCATCGAGGCGGTGACAACAGCTCGAAGAGGCCAGGCAGGGACTTCGCTAACAAGGGAGCCCTCCAGGAACTGTGACCGGGCCAGCCAGAAGAACAGAAGAAGTGTGGGTGCGGGAGCATCCCGTGGGAAGCGGGTACGCAGGCATCACGGGAAAGCAGTCCTCCCCTTCGGAGTCCTGGCAGGAGGTGGCCAAATCCGCCCACGGCTTCTGACTGTGCTGCCAGCCCGCGCGTCTGATGAGCACCGCTCTCTGCGGGGCGCCCTATCACCGGAAGGCACCCCATGAGCATCCTTCGTTCGAACCCCAAAAACCCATCTCAGGTCATCTCACAGCCTCCAAACAAAACAAAACACTCCTCAAAATCGCTTGTCTTTTTATGTTTATTTTTATTTACTTGACACCTTTACCTTGATCTTTTTCATTTACGTATCTGGGTGTGTTTCCAGGGGCCGCGGTAACAGGAGACCACAACAGACAACAGAAATGCATTCCCTCGCGGGGCTGGAGGCCAGACGTGCAAAATCCAGGTGTGGATGGGCTGGGCTCCTTCTGAAACCTGCGGGGCTGAGGAGCCTTCCTGCCTCTTGCAGCGTCTGTGGCTGTGGTCTGTGCCGTTGCTGGGTTCTAGCTGATCACTCGTCTCTCGCCCTTCATTGTGGCGTCTCCATGTGCGGCCCTGTCCGCACACAGCCATCTGCTCACAAGGACGGACTGAATCAGGGGTCCACCCCACTCCAGTGGACCTCATCATAACGAATTACATCTGTAACAGCCCTGTCTCGGAACGACCCCGTCCTCGGCGACCAGCGATCTGGACTTCTCCGTGGCTTTTGGGGGAGACATGATTCAACCCTTGCCATTCCTGTCCCACACGAGTTCAGTATGACTTAAGCGTACGTACGCAGCTCCAAATAAAGTACTGACTACCAACCTCCCCTCAACTTGAAGATTTATTTATTTATTTTAGAGAGCGTGAGCGAGTAGGGCGGGGGTGCAGAGGGAGAGTGGGAGAGAGGCTCTCAAGCAGACTCCCTGCTGAGCGTGGAGCCCGACGTGAGGCTTAATCTCACAACCCTGAGCTCATGACCTGAGCTGAAATCAAGAGTCGGATGCTCAACCGAATGGGCTATCCATGCATCCCAGCCTCCCCTCAACTTAAAATAATCTGTCTGCCTTATCCAAACTGACAGAGGAAATTCTACAGGCCACCAATACCTCGAGGCTGTGTGTGACGTCGCTAAAATAGGAAGTAGCCCATCCCCCTCCTATCCGCCGGGCAGGACAGGCGGTTGCTGGGGCGCATGAGACGCTGGCATCCGAGGGGAAAACGAGGGCGAGAAGCAGGGCCAAGACCCAGACCAGAACGTGAGACTCAGAGACTCACGCCCCCACCGAGCCCGCTCGCACTGCTGAGCGGCCTTGCAGGGTCCGGGGCAGGTGGTGGGCTGTCAGCCCCTCCACAGGCGAGGGAGCAAGCGTCCACAACAGGGCATTGCTCAGGAAGTGGTAGGTATTGCCGTCTGCCCCCCAAATTCTGGAGGCGTTTAAAAAGTGAGGAGTCAACACCTGAAACGTGAGAAAAGATGTAATCAACCCTTGGAAGAAAGTAACTCATGTCTGTCTGTATGAGACACGGCATTTCCAGGTTCTTCACCTACCGGAGCCCCTAGCAACTCACTTAGAACGGGTATTTGGGAATGCCATCTTCATCTGACGACTCCTGGATGACGTAACTTCTACATTTTTTCAGAAAGAATAATCATGACAACCAAAGTCTAATAGAAAAAAAAAATAAAATGAAAGCAACCCCTAATTAATATTTATTTCAATCTCTAAATGCTTGGTGTGTAGTTACGACAGAAGACCAAAAGGTCTCCGCACATTTCCAAACTACCCCCAAAGGACCATTCCCCCCGAGAAGCTCTGGGGCTGTGCTCTGTGACCAGGGTCACTGACTGCACCACAGATCGCCGGAGCCCAGGGGACCCGTCCGTGGGGAGCTGAAGGCTCTGGCGACGCTCGGCCGAGCAGGAGCGCCAGCCCGTCCGTGCCCGAGCTAGAAGACGCACAACATGTGGGGCAGCCAGAAGCAAAGGAAGAAGAAACAAAGCAAAGTCACTGGGGAAGTGGCGTTAGAAGACAGAGAACAGGGAGAGAACCAGGTGGACACCCCCCCCCCGGAGATGGCTCCGACCCTGCTCGGTTCAGGTTCAAAGTCATCTCTGAGCACCTCACACGGCCTCACCTTTGCTTTAAGACGTCCTGACTCAACGTCGTGCCTGAAAATGAACACGGCCCTAGTAGTGCAGTGAGCAGGAGGTTTTAAGGAGGCTTTTTTTAAGCTAATAGAAATTCTACCCCATTGCTGGCGGGAAAGGTGTTATTACCGGGAGGTGAGCACCAGCTGTGAGGAAGTGTCATTTGTAGTTCTTCGCCAGTCACAAATTCAATTCAGAGCTTTAGGCAAAAATATATGGCAAATGCCCCTTCCTCCCAGGTGAAGACTGGAAATCTGAACTCCATCGATCCCTAGTGACCTTGACACGCACCCGTGCGTGCTCAGGCAGAAGGTGCCCCGGGAAGGCCTGGCCTGCTTCTGCCCATCAGCCTCACGGCACCTTCTGGCAGAGCTCCAGTCCCAGCTGGGTGCTGAGTCATCGGCCTGGGCACTGCCAGGCGGGTCAGGTTTTCCACTCAGAAGGAACAGCAGGGCCGGTGAAACCATCCGTTGCCCTGAGCGGCTGTGATGAACAGATTTGTCAATGCGGTCGGGTCGGCCTTTGTTCTGGGCCCGGTTCCGCCCCGTCCAGCGCCCTCGGTCTGCAGGGCACACAGGGCTGACTTCTGCAGCCCAGCGGGGGCTGCTCCACGTGCTCGTCCTTCCCGTCCACCTTGGTCTCACATGCCTGGGTTTGCGGGGACAGCTAGGTGCAGCTGGGGCCGAAGGAGCTCCGCAGACACTGTCCAGGCCGCTGAAGTTTCCAGCAGCCCCGGATTGGTGTCACGACGCCATTTTTCCAGGATAGAAACGTCAGTCTGGATGTGGAGCTTCTTTACTGTTCATGTTTCTCTTCCCCCCAAGGAGTGGGATCACCGATTGCTGGCACGGTATTTTTCTGCTTTACAAGCTAATTAATTAAACAATGCGTCCAACAGTTCCAGTTTTTACTTACAAAGAAGAGAAATGTATTGTCTACCAGAAACTCCCCCTATGGGCTCTGCTCATCAAAACCTGATTCTTTCTCAGGAACATCCCTGGCTTTCCCAGGAGCCCCATGTGGTGTGTTTTGAGCAGAAATGAGGAAGAAGAGGTCCGGTAGAAGTGGGACTATATGCAGGGGAGCCTGGGGGGCTCAGTCAGTGGAGCATCTGGCTCTTGGTTTCAGCTCATGTCCTGATCTCCGGGTCATGAGATCGAGCCCCACGTGGGACTCTGAGCTCAAAGCAGAATCTGCTTAAGTTTCTCTTGCCCCCTGCCCCTCTCCCCTACTCTCTCTCAAATAAGTAAATAAATCTTTAAAAAAGAAAAATTAGTAGTGTAAGAAATGCCCACTTCCAACTATGACCCAGAAAAACCAATGCAACAGACTAATTGTCAAGGAACTAGTTGTGTCCAAATCAATCAGGACAACGGGAGATGTTTCCCTCCTATGCATCCTTTATTCCTGAACTTGGGATCTGACTCTCTCTACTGACATCTTGCGCAATCCCTCATCTCACATCCCTTAGGAAGGAGGCATATGGGTTTTCATAGCCCCTTGACCTTCAGCCCTGGCAGTGGAAGTGAAGACCTCGCTGGCCGTAGCAACCACAGAGCTGTCCTGCAGATGTCTGGGCTCAGGAAGGGGCGCGGCCCCTTCTCTCTGGGGACAGGGTTGGAAACGCAAAAATTGGGGGGGCGGGGGGGCGTGTTTCACTGATAAACAGAGCTCAGTGAGACCTGCACATGTGCAGTCTGACTTAGGATCTCTCTCCCCACACGAGCCAGTGCTTGTTACCTGATGAAACACAGTGACTCAGTGGTTGAGCCTGTGGGACATTGGAGCAACATCAGCATTCGCGGGAAAGCTCGGAACACAACACGTGTTCTAACCCAGAAACACTGCCTGCGGCCTGCGAATGGGCACAGGTCTGACTTAACCCACCACGCATGAATCCCTCTGGCCATTCCCAAATATTCCCCAAAACTCAAACATCCGTGTGTGCCCGGCGGGCCCCTCAATGCATATGCAGTATTTATGGGAAGGCCCTTGTTTGGGGCCAAGCCAATGACTGAGGGAACATCCATGACAAGGATGGAGGGTGCCTCCCATAAAAGTGTCCGTCCCCTGATCCCTGACTGCCAACGGTGCCCACATGAAGGGGGCTCCTGAGCGCTAACCTCTCCCTCTTGCAGACCTAAGCTGGGATTTGCTCTGAATTGTAACTCTTCCAGGCTGGGACTGACGGACACGGGGGTCGGTGAAGCCAAGGACACCCACACCTGTCTCCCGTGGGCTGGCCACACCGTGGGCTGGCCACAGGAGCAAACTCCGGCATCTCTGGTACCACCTGGGACCCAGCAACAGCAGCACAGAGATGGTTTTGAGCCATCAGCACCTGAGGTTTAGTGGGGAAGACTCCCCTTGCTTGGGGCATGGTTCCAAGGTCTAAATGGTGTGTACTGCCTGTCTTTTGAGTAGCAAGTGACAAAAAACAACCTAAAACTTAGACAAGCAAGGAAATTTATGAATTTCAACTCTTAGGTTGAACTGAAAGAAACTGCCTTTCTTGTAGGGCAACACTTGTCAAATTGTCAGCAGTATTCTATGCTTCCAGCATTATAAAAAACCCCACAATAGATCATGCTAGCTTCAGGAGAAGCATGATCCAGCAGCTTAGTGAGTGTCTCCAAGGACTCAGATTTCCCCATCTCCTAGTCTGCCTTCCATGGGGACAGGCTCATGTCAGACCTCACGAGCCCTCACCCCAGCAGGACCCAAGGTATCTCATGATGTCAAAACGGCTGCAACACGCCAAATCATATATCTGTATACCCTACCATCCAGGAGAGAAATGGTCTCTTCAGAAGCACATGCAGAGGGAAGGAGCGCCACCTTCCCACAAACACTGGCAAACAGCTCCTCCACCTCCTTGGCTCTGACAGAGTGGAAGACTTTTTCACTGCGGTCAGGAGATGGGGTGTTTTTTAGCTCAAGCTCATCCTACCCGTGGAGTTGGGAGCCAGGGCCATCCCACCCACACCACGCTGCTGAGAGCAAGGGAGGCTGGTGTCCTGCCAGTCAAATCGGGGTGCTGTGACCAGACGGGGACAGACACTCCGTGGCAGAGAGGAGAGGCCCGGGGCAGGCTGCTAGCGCTTCGGTGAGTGTGACCAGAACACGTCTTTACACTCCGTAAGCGGCCTGAGTGTCAGCAGGGGGGGACGGCCGTGGGGCCGGTGGGGCCATGTGGGCCTCGCTTTGAGAGGACACAGGACAGTGCGCTTGTGCCCAGCTGGGGACACCACACCCCGCCACGCGCGCGGTGTCGGACCGGCTGGTGACTCGGTGCTGCCGGACAGCCCTCCTCCCCTCCCGCACGGCGCTCCTCCTTCTTCCTCCACCGCCTGCCCGTCCTGGGCGATGGGAGGCGTGGATTCCTGTTTCCCTCTCTCCCCTTTTGGACTCTTCTGGAACATTCGGGCCTCCTTGGCCCTTCCACCGCAGGGACCGGTGGCCCCGAGGCAGCCCCGCGCTCCCGCACCCCCAGTCGCCACCCATCATTCCGGCAGCCCCCCGCCGGCTCCCCCAGAGGCCCGGCCAGGACTGGCCCGCCGGGTCCCGGGCCACGACTGCAGTCTCGATCCCAGCACACGGGTTCGGAGCCAGCCTGCCGGGAATTGGGTCCCAGCTGTCGCTTGCTGGGGACCTTGCGTGAGTTCTCTCTCGGCCTTGGGTGCTTGGTCTTTGACACAGAGATTACAGCACGTCCCCACCTCCTGTGTGTGCGTGAGGACTGGGTGAGGTCCTAATGGGCCACCCTCCAAAGCGTGCCTGGCCCGGGGCAGCTGCCAGGGCTGTGGGGCAGCACCTGCTCTTTTCCGTCCCCCCGGGGACCTGTCTGTGGCAGCCTCTCCCGCGGGCTCGGGGCCCCGCACGCCCCCGGGCTCCCTGCGACCTCCGCGCTCAGCCTCCGCCCTGGCCTCGCTGTGCCCTGGATGGAGGGCTGATGGCTTTCGTCTCCAGCCTGTGCGATGGGGCACCACCAACACCCAGATGCCCCAGCCGGCCTCCCGGAACCTTCTCCGGCGTGCTCCTGTCTTGGCAGGGGTGCACCTCCAGGGCTTTCTATGAAAACTGACACGTGGGAACTTTTCGCTGGGCCGAGTGGGTGGATGGCAGGTCTCTGGTCAAGGGATTCAGAAGGACAGTACGGAGTCACAAGGTCATCCTTGAGGTCATGATGATGGTTGCCTTTCTCCAGGTGGTCGGAACAGAGGAGTGCAGACAGAGCCTTAGGGAACAACCCATTCAGGTAGCTGCAGGGCCATTCCTCCAAAGGCCTCCGAGTAACACTACCGCGGTGGGGCCCGAGAGTCTTCATTCAACAAACTCACAGATGCTGCTGCTCTTCAGACGTGGAGTAGCCTGGGTGGAGGCCTCGTGGATTTCCCTTAAAAGTGAGTTCATGAGTACTTTACAACAATAAAAACACTAACAGTACATAATGGACTACATTTTGTAAAGACACAGTCTTTTCCTTTTTGATCTAGACAGATGCCTGCTATTTATTATAAGGTGAAAAGCCATCTTTCCAATGTGATTCCACTTTTCTAAAGTAATTCTGGAAGAATATCTATATTGAGAGGCTAATTGTAGTTATTTTTAGGTGGCCACCAACTTAAATTCGATTTTCAGATATTTCTGATTTATAGGTCTTGTTTTCTTTTTTCTAAGAAATATGTACAAAGGTAATAACTGTAATTTAAAAATTCCCACTTTGAAAAGTCTACATAAAAACATATTTATAAAGACATGTATTTATTCCTAGGCTTGTGTACCTGCTCTTGGCCACCCATAGTCTATGATCTGCAGGGATTTCCCTCTAAATGCAATGTGCTGAGGGCTGTCGAAGCCAGGCTTGCCTCCTTGTTCCTCAACTCTGCCAGGTACACTGCTGCCACAGGCCCTTTGCACTTGCTGTCCCAGCTCAGGGCGTGCTTTCCAATAGACACCTGCATGTCGTTCCCTCATTTCATGCTGATATGCACCCAGAGGTCTCCCATTCACGGAGGATTTCCTAATCCCCCTAGAATCACACCCCATACCCTGGACGCTTCCTTCTCCTCCACTTCATTACACCATTCGCTGACTGGTGTTCCACGCATGTGTCTTATTTGCAGGTCCCGCGGATGCCGCATCCTGTTCAGGCCTGTGGCCCCAGGTCAAGATGGTTCCCAACTCAATGCATGGTTGGGAGGGTAAATTTTAGGGACAGCTGTGACCTGAAGAGGGATGATTTTTCCTTCATTCTTACACTTACACTAGTGGTTCTTGATCTTTGGCAAATAACAGGCCCCCTAAGAATTTAAGGAAAGTTCCTAATACCTGTCTCAGAACATGCATGAACAAAACGTTTCACGTAATTCCGGGCTCTGAAGACTTTTTGGAGCTGCTTCATGAAGCTGAAATCTGCGCCCTAAACTACAGGTGCCACTCTTTCAAGCCTAATTCGCTATTAAGTTACCAGAGAGATCTTCCCTTTGGATTTCTCCTACTGAGAGAGAGGTTGTCAGAGAGAGGCGTTGTTTATGAGAGACCGCACCAACACCAACACGAATGATACGTTTCCATTTACAGCGTGAGCTTGAGACGGGAGAGAACACATCAGCAGTGCAGAGTCAGCGTCTAAAATACAGCAGGAGCTCTATCGTCCAGCCCCGCTGAATCTCGCCGCGGGATTAGCTGTCCCTCTCCGTGTCCTCTGAAGTCCGCGACACCCAACGCCCACCACCCGCTGATCCGCTCCATTAAGAGCCTGCCTTCCTGAGCCCTCCACGCCCCGCTCCACGGCGCCGTTCATCAGCTCTTTCTGTCCCCAATCTGCTCATGTATATTCGCTGTATCTGCAAGTGCAATCACGCTGTTTCACTGAACGTTCAGTAACCTGGGAAGAAATACGGTGCCCAAGAGGAGGTGATCCTATGAGGACTGCAAAGAGGACGCCGAATGCGTTGGAAAGCTTTGGTTAAGGGCTTGTTTTAAAAGCGTTGGTTAGGAGCCAACAAGACACGATAAAGGCCAGGCAGAAAATTCTAAAACTCTAGGGATGCTGAGGTTCCAAAGTCGTGGAAGCTCTCTCGGCAAGAGTGAGGGAAATCTAGACGATATGTTACTGATGCAATCAGTGAACCCGCACTTAAAAGCTCTGGACAAATAAATGAACACTGGGGTAAACTGAAAAGAAGTTAAAGTAAAATGATTTCCCACTTTGCCTGACTCTGAGTAATCAACCATCCAAACATAATTAAAGGGGCTTCAGCTACATTCTAGAAATAGGGAGGTAGCCAACGTGAAATCCTAAACAAATCCTGCAAGCGTGAGGGAATTAACTCTCCTGGCCTGACTCAGCCAGCCGGGCGAGCACGGGTCTTCTGGAATCCTTCCGGAGACCGAGCCTGACCCTGAAGAGGGGCACAGAAGACAGACACATGCTAAGCTTTTGCTCTGGTGAGAAGAGCTTCAGGAGAAATGAAAGGGCTGTGGAATCCAGCTTGAACTTGAAAACCTCGGAATCAGCCAAGAATGGGCATAAGGCTCAGCGCAGATGAACCTGAAAGAGAATCGACAGTGAGGAGCACTGGAGACAAGAGCAAAGATCTGCTCCATGATTTCCCCGAAAGGATTTTCTCTGCTACATGAAGACTTCAGACAAAAACACGGGGTTGCTTTAAAGTGTCTTTACTGTCTGGGGGCAAAGCCGTCACCGAGCTCACACCAAGAGGAAAGGGAAAAATGTTTCCTCTGGTTACTGCGAAGCCTCAGTATCACATCTCGAATGCTGAAATCACCAGTTTTCTGTGGCGGAGAGCGTCACTTGGGGCCCCCAAACCAGTAGGTCTTAGTTAAGAGGAGGCTTTCGGGTAACTGGGCTTGCTGCCAAGTAAACGCGACTGGCCTGGAAGAGTCCGCAGACTCGGTCCCGTCAGGCTTTGCTGAAGTCAGGAGATAGTGCACTTGGCAGAGATAAAGGGAACTTGAGCGTAAGCTAATCAGACTCAGGTCCAAGAACACAGAACTCCCCGACCCTCGTCGGTAGGCAGCCTTGGCCTCCCTCATGTTCGCTACTGATAACCTCCCACCCTCCCTTGTCCTTCATCGCTGGGACAGGCTCCAAGATCCAGGCCCTAACATAGCCCTTCAGAGGGTTCCAGCCGCCGGCAGCATCCAGCCCCGTACGGGGAGCAGAGCTTTGTCCGCTGACCCCTCTCTGCCTCGAGCCCTGCGAGAGACTCGCGGAGTGTAAGCGCACCGCGCTCCCGTACGCAACACTCCGCCTTCTGGCTGCAGCTCTGAAAAGTCACCATCTTCGAAGGCTGAGCGGGACTTTGTCAAGTGCCTTCAGCACTGCCTCCGACGTGGTGACGTCGCGGAGGCTCTGGGGCAAGAGTGATATCAAAGTGGTGTCTTTGTGTGCAATCAGTCATTCTAGCTATTTCGTACTATCGATTGCAAAAGTCAAACGTTTTCATTCAAACTGTATAACAGGACGAAATATAAAGACCCCTCCTCTGGCTTCACGTCCCACACGTTTCAGGAGACCACTTTGAGCAGATGCTGATTTTAGGAAGGGATGCTGAGGGACAGCAGTGTGTCACCCCCATTTCTGGTGTGACCTGGGCAGACGCTTCTGAGACAACAAACCAGAGGAGAACTATTTCCTAGAGGATGAGTGTACTTGGATCTTGAATTTCTTAAATAACAGCTGTATTGAAATGTAATTCCCATACTATACAGCTCATCCGCTTCAGCTGCACAATTCCACGGATTTTTAGTATGTTCAGATACGTGCAAGCATCACCCCAGGCAACTTTAGGATGTTTACATCACCCCAAAAAGAAACCCAGGACACGTTAGCCGCGACCTAGCCTCAACCCTTTTCCCCACACCTAGCCAACCACTCTCTGTCCCTACAGATTCGCCTATTCTGAACACTTCCTACAAACAGAATCATACAACATGTGGCCTCTGGTGACTGGCTTCTTTCACCTACCATCCTGTTTTCAAGGATCAGTCATGTTGTAACGTATAGAGCACTTTTTGTTGTTAAATAATATTCCATTGCAAGAATCAATCAAGACATCTTGCTAATCCATTCATTTATTGATGGCTGGTTGGGTTGTTTCCACTTTTTGGTGATTGTGAATGCTAATGAAGATTCATGCACAAGTTTTTGAACATCTGCTTTCAATTTTCTTAAGCATATATCTATCAGCAGCATTGTTTGGTCCTATGTAATAGTATGTTTAAATTCTTAAGGACCTGCCATGCCATTTCCTATAGTGGCTACACCACTTTACAGTCCAACCGAGTGCACACGGGTTCCAATTTCTCCACCTCTTTGTCAACAATTACCATCTGACCTTCCTAGTGGGTGTGAAGTGGTATCTTGTGGTTTTGATTTGCATTTTCCCTAATAACCAATGATATTAAACATCGATTCATGGGCTCATTGGCCATTTGTGTGTCTTCTTTGGTGAAGCGTATCACTTTGCCCATTTTTCAATCTGTTTTATTGAGTTATAAGAGTTCTTTACAGGTCCCTTATTAAATGTATGATTTGCAAATACTTTCTCTCATTCTGTGTGTTGTCTTTTCACTTACTTGATTGTGTCCTTTAAAGTTCAATTTATCTATTCTTCTGCAGCAGGGGCTTCTGGTATGACTAAGAAACCACTGATTAATCCAAAATCATAAAGATTTAGGCCTACGTTTTCTTCCAAGATAATTATGGATCTTTTACTGTGTTCTTGAACTGGTGAACTAAGCAATTGAATGTGAAGGTAATGCTACCCCTTTTTGTTATAATATTAATTTTTCTCCATTTGGCCATTCTCAACTGAATTCCTCCTAAAGAGCTACTGACATGCCAAGCATAATCACAAAACTGAAATTCAGTTCAGAAAAATATTAGGATAATGAAAAAAGTTTTTAAAATTATTGAGTGTTCACCATAGGATACGCATCACTTAAAATTATGGGAATTGTGAATTCTTTCTACTAGAACTTCTAATTGTTCAGTTACTTCCAGAATTCTCCACGGCTCCAAGACTATTAAAATAAATCAAATTTCCTCATCTAAACGTGATAACATACCATTTTAATGGTTCCTGGTATTATGGGGACTGAAGGCGAAATGCTTCCAGTTGCATATTTTGCGTTGTTTTTCTGAGGGACCTAAGCTGTCGACACAAGCAAATTTATCTCACTTGCTTCCTTAAGGGAAGGCGATGATGGAGTACACAGCTGTCTCGCACCAGGATGTATAAGTGCGTCTAGCAAACTTCAGGCTGCTCCTAGAGACTCTAAATGCCCTAAGATGCAGAGACCCCCTGTGGGATCGGAAGGACCTGCTGCCCACTCACCCCTCTGAAAGCAACTCCCTTAATGTGTCATCTGTACTATGCTGAGTACGAGAGCTCTCCACCGTGGGGCCAAACCAAACTGCACTCCTAGATAAGGTGAATACAAATACAGCCAGAGAGGAGCAGAAAGAGGAGTTTAGACCCTGGATCTCAGCCCAGCCTCAAAGATTCTGTACATGGATGTGATGTGGCTGTGTGCTGTAAGCATCGCGATTACAATTTGTTTTGCTTGAATTTCGCATACCAAATACCTCATCCTAACTAAAAGCCATCTTTTTCCTAAAGCGATCCAGATGGGAGAAGTGCAAACATTCAGTGCGCACATTGAATGTGCACCAGGCAGAGGGGTACAAGCTTGATGGCCATTTTATTTCTCTCTTTTTTAAAAAGATGTATTTTATTTGGGAGACAGAGAGAGCACATGAGTGGGAGGAGCACGGGGAGAGGGAGAGAGAATTTCCACACTGAGCACAGAGCCCGATGCAGGGCTTGATCTCGCAACCCTGGGATCACGATCTGAGCCTAAGCGGAGAGTCAGGCCCTTAACCAACTGAGCCACCCAGGCGCTCCAGTCATTTCATTCTGATCCCGAGAGTCCACTCACACGTATGGGGCAGGGTAAGAACAGAGGAAACACACACAATAGGTCTGAGTATTTTCAAATCTGCTAACATCTGCTAATGGCCTAAAAGACGACGTTTGACTTTAGGACATTCAGATTCTTCAAAGTTCTGTGGCAGAAGGTGGCGGCACGAGGAGCACCAGCCCCAGCCCTGGTTATGCGCCAGCCATGACCACATTGCTAGGCCCAAGGGTGATGATAACCACCAGCAACCAAGGTAAGTTCCGTCAGGTACAAACCATCCCCTCTAAGGATTCGTTCCCAAGGACTGTCACATTTGCCCACTCAAGCCAGGGTCATTTCAGCACATTTGGGAAGCAAATCTCCTGGCCTGAAACAGAGAGTCATTCTAAATTCCTGGCAAAGACGGACACTGCTGGTACAATCTTCTCATGTATGGGACCGATCAGACTTAGATAATCACGAGAACATGGGGATGCGCAGGGATTTGTGTCTCACTGGGGAAGTACAGTTATAACTGAAAAAGGCAAACACAAGCCACTGGATGTCCTGGCCGTGAAAGTCAGAGTCTCACGCTTCTGAGGGGAGTCCAACTGTGGTTTATGGTGGCACTGGGACTAGAAGAGAAATTGGTCCAGGGAAGACCAGGGGTCTCCAGCATCATAGACAGATCAGGTTTTGATGACAAATCCAGCAGTCTGAGCAGTTACCTCCTCCACCGCCGGCCTGAGCAATGGCCTGAGAAATACAGATGGTGGTGTCATCTTTCCAGGACAGTGTCGGAGTGAAGGGAACAGAGAGGAGAGGGATTCATGTGTGGTAAAATACAAAGTCTTGACCTGGCAGCAGTCTACTTGGATGTTGACTATTTTGTCAATTTGATTTTGAGCTGTCTGGTGTTTGCACAGGACCAGATGTCTGGTGGTGCCTTCTTCAGCTGTGACACACATGCAAAGTATTGACAGTTTGTCATCTGGCAGCAGTGTTGGTGGTCAAGAATTCTTAGTAGGTCCTGTCCATCAGTCTCGCTTTTGTAAAAGCATCAAAGTAAAATAGTAACTGTCTCTAAATGACAAAAGATTGTAAAATGTCCACTGTTAAATCTGATGAGAGTTCATTTAAAAAGGAAATGTACTTATTTCTGCGATACACAACACTTTAATAACTAAAATTATGACTAAGAACATTATACCAGGTCCCTAAGGAAAACACAGGCAGCAACCTCTTTGACCTCGGCTACAGCAACTTCTTCCTAGAAACATCGCCAAAGGCAAGGGAAGCAAGAACAAAAATGAACTATTGGGACTTTGTCAAGATAAAAAGCTTTTGCACAGCAAAGGAAGCAGTCAACAGAACCAAAAGACAACCAACAGAGTGGGAGAAGATATTTGCAAATGACATATTAGATAAAGGGCTAGTATCCAAGATCTATAAAGAACTTTCAAACTCAACACCCATAAAACAAATAATCCAATCAAGAAATGGGCAGAAGACATGAACAGAGATTTCTGCAAAGACATCCAAATGGCCAACAGACAGATGAAAAAGTGCTCAACATGATTTGACATCAGGGAAATACAAATCGAAACCACAGTGAGTTACCACCTCACACCAGTCAGAATGGCTAAAATTAAGTCAGGAAACGACAGATGTTGGCCTTGGATGGGGAGAAAGGGGAACCCTCCTATACTGTTGGTGGGAATGCAAACTGGTGCAGCCACTTTGGAAAACAGTATGGAGGTTCCTCAAAAAGTTGAAAAGAGAGCTACCCTATGACCCAGCAATTACACTACTGGGTATTTACCCTAAAGATACAAATGCAGTGATCTGAAGGGGCAACTGCACCCCAATGTTTATAGCTGCAATGTCCACAACAGCCAAACTATGGAAACAGCCTAGATGTCCATCAACAGATGAATGGATAAAGAAGATGCGGTCTATATATACAATGGAATACTATGCGGCCATCAAGAAAACCGAAATCTTACCATTTGCAATGTAGTTGGAACTAGAGGGTATTACACTAAGTGAAATAAGTCAATCAGAGAAAGACAATTATCATATGATCTCTCTGATATGAGGAACTTGAGAGGCAGGGCAGAAGATCACAGGGGAAGGGAAGGAAAAATAAAACAAGATGAAACCAGAGAGGGAGACAAGCCATAAGAGACTCTTGATCTCGAGAAACAAACTGAGGGTTGCTGGAGGGGAGGGGGGTAGGAGTGATGGGGTGGCTGGGTGATGGACACTGGGGAGGGTATGTGCTATGGGGAGTGTTATGAATTGTGTAAGACTGATGAATCACAGACCTGTATCCCTGAAACAAATAATACATTATATGTTAATTAAAAAAAAGAAAGAAAGATTATAGTAGGACATACCAGATTTGTAGGAATTTTATACAATTTCTGGAATACTTGCAACATATGCAACACAACACAAAGAAGGCTTAGTATGACTTATTTGACAATACTTCCCATGTAACCTAACATATCAAATAAGGCTCATTAATTAGTTTAACATCTTTCTAAAAAGATAAGGAGAGAAAACAAATCTGAGATGCAATAGAATCTCTCTGGAAAATTCCAAAGTTATCAAAAAGACATCAGTTAGAATTTGCTTTGGGGGAAGTTTATCAAAAATTTCAAAAGGTTTTAAAGCATTTGGTCAAATAGGATCACATGCCACTGTGAAACAATACTTAGTTATCCATTTAATCATAATGACAATTAAAGACTTCAGGCAAATACAGTTAAATAGTGTAAAAAACTTAGCTCTATCAACAGAGAAGACTCAGTTTTCTTTAGTAATCAAAGCCATGATAAATACATCATGAAACCAGGAAATTATTACATTTTTAAAGATTTTATTTATTTGAGAGAGAGCGCATGCATGAGCAGGTGAGAGGGAAAGAGGGAGAGGGTGAAAAAGACTCCCTGCTAAGCAGGGAGCCTGACGTGGGGCTCAATTCCCAGAACCCTGAGATCATGACCTGATCATGACCTTTGTTTTCTAGGCCAATAAAAAATCTTTGTTTTCTAGATTACCTAGAAAGGTAAGGACAACCCTTTCACAACCTTTTATTAAAAGCAAACCCAAAGTCCAAGAACACTTTGGCCTTTTAAAAGCGAGAACTTCCAATTCTAATTTTGCAGGTTACTTTTTTTTCTTTTTAGAGATCATGCATGCATGGAGGGGCACACAGAGGGAGAGAATAATTTTTTACAGATTTTATCTATTTATTTTGGGGGGATGGAGAGGGCAGACAGAGAAAAGGAGAGAGAGAGTCTTAAGTTGACTCTGAACTGAGCATGGAGCCCAAGGTGGGGCTTGATCTCACGACCCTGAGGATCAGGGCCCAAGCCGAAACCAAGAGTCCAGCGATTAACCGACTGCACCACCCAGGCTCTCCAAGGAAAAAGAATCTTAAGCAGGCTCCACACCCACCACAGAAGCCAGCATGGAGACCAACTCAGGGCTTGAACTCACAACCCTGAGGTCATGACCTGAGCTGAAATCAAGAGTCAGACACTTAACCAACTGAGCCACCCAGATGTCCCTGCAGATTACTTTTGACATTAAATTCATTCATTGAAAAAAAAATCTTAAATCTGTTCTAATCTAAGCCAGCTTGACCGTACATAAAATTCTTTTACAAAGATTCCTTTTCCACAAACTTCTATGGCTTTTTAAATATCCCTTCAATTTTGTTTGCCCTGTTTTTCCTCTTCACCATTCTGAAATAACCGGTCTCGCTTTAGAGCAAAATCACTCTTTTCTCTCAAAAAAGTGTATCTTCATTCCTTACACCTTCTCTTACCAAAAACAAGCATCTTACTTTCCTTGCATACAGAAATGTTTCCCATATTATTTCTAGTACCTTACATAGGTTCTAATTTTTAATGCTTACCATACCTTAATTTCTGAAGAAAATAAGGAAGTTAACAATTGTGAGCTGTTTTTTACTTTAGCATTCTCTGGCTTGGGAAATTCATAAATATATATTTTCTACAAACACATGCTTTTTCTCAGCATGGCACAAAACATGTTTACTCATAGACACAAACAGCTTTAGTTGCTCTGTAAAAAGAAGCCAAAAGTAGATAAAACTATCCATATTCAGTAATTGATGTTTCAGTAGTTTATTTAGAAATCGTCTAGGTATTCAATGACTAATTTAACTTATCAAAACTTCAAGGTTTCAAGTTACCAAAAAAATTTGGGAAACTATTTAAAAAGTTTACTTAAAACATTTCTGACCCACTTATATCTATTTACTCATTCTCTCAACAATTATGTTTACTTATGAAAATTTATCATACCAGGTTATTTTTCCTGATGACAAATTTCATAAACCAAAACAACATGAACTTATTTGGTTAATAAATCCAGGTAGAATAAATGACATGTGCGCATTATATTTAATGTTGATAATTCTATAGACATGTCTTTTCAATTAAACCAACAAATTTTAAATCAGCTTAATACTAAATATTTTCCCAGATCACATGAACCTGAAAAGCGCTTAGGCCTTTATTCTATTTTTGAGAATTTTATGAATACTTAATTCATTTAAGCACTTTATTTTCAAGTCAACTGAATAGAGCTCTTTCACAAATTAATTTTGGCAAGCCATCTGGAGGTGGAAAATACCCCCCGTGTTCAATACGTATGTATAACCACCTCCACACCCAGCAGTCAACAGAGACCTTATAGCTTTTGTTTTAAAACTTCAGCCATGAGACAGGTAGGATAATGCAGAACTCACTAGCTGGATCCAAATCATGTGTCTGGAAGACGAAATAGGTAACGGTTACCTGCTCAGGTGACTAAAGCTTTTTACTGGTATTTGTGGAGAAGACACTTAAGATTTTTCATTTGCCTAAGTTTCAAATAACCCTTTCCCCCTTCTGTTTTTCTTCTGGTAAGAATGACCTCCCTGAAGGGTGTATTTCAAAGACAAGACCTAGGTAAGAGTGTGGGGAGAAGACCAGGTAAAGCATTTACCTCTCAAAGCCACAGGGGGAGTGCAAGTTCCTCCCAGAAGAAACTTTGTTTCCTAAAGCCACAATTTTTATACTACTGACCAGCCTTTTGGGATCAACAGAGGTGGTTTTAGGATTGGTAACAATAGGTGCACTTTGTTCTCAGAGCTGCATTTCTGGTTTTACTAAGATTTGTAAGATAAGGACAGCTGTTTTTAATTCCTCAAAGAATTGGATTACTGCCTAACGATACCAAAGCATTGATCTGTCCATCTAACCACATTATCTTTGATTTGTTAGGTATCAGGGAGAAGATTTCAAACTAAGATGAAAATAAAAGATTTCTGTGCTCTGTATTTAGAACTGTTTGTCTTTAGGAAGTTTTAGTAAATCCTTTTTACAAAGCCCTCAGAAGGTTTCTCGTTCCCTCTGGATGCGTAGTTTCATTCTAGCTTAGGGGAGAAGGCCTACAATAAAACTACCATCAGGTACTGAGTATCGGCTTCCAGTTTGGCCATCTTTTGACCACAGAGCTACTTTGCAAAAATCTTTTAAATATGTTGTTACTTTTTAGCTGGGACAAACAATAAATGGTTTTGGACGTAGTGAACATCCCCTCTTGGATGTTAGAGGGGTCCCCCCAAAGAGAGTGCAAAGATGACTACCTTCCCAAGATCCAGAGAGTGACTCCCAACGTGAGCCAAAAGGAAAAAGTGACAACTGTCCTGTCCCAGGCAGGCAGAAAGCCAAGCCAAGTTCTTAGGACACAAAACGACACAAGCAAGAAGGTAAGAGCTCTCCCTGGGAGACAGAGAGAGTTGATAACCAGTGGGTTTTGGAAAGGAAGAGACAACTCAAGAAATTTTATTTTCCCCTCTTGACTGGGCACTGCAGACAGAGATCCAGGAGAGTGGATTCTGGGAAGGACCCTCACCCTTTGCCAGCCTCTGCCAGTTTTCCCATGATCTCACCCACAGCCTCTAAGTGGGCTTAGAGAAGGTACCTTCAGTATCTACCAGAATCTGGCAAGATTTTCCATTCATTTTTGGTTTCCCTGGGTTGTTTAAGGGAATAACAGCCATTTACCAAAAAAATCCCCTGGAGTCCCATTAACTCTGGGAGGGGCCCAGATGGGAATTCTTTGAGAGTAGCTATGGTGGCATCCATAAGGCCACCAACTTGGCAAACTTTGTTTATGATCTCTTTCCTAAGCCTCTTTCAGAGTGCTCGGCCACGGTCATGGGTTCTGTCAGACTGATGGGAGCTCAGTTCCACCCTGATTTTTTTTTTTTAACCAGTCTGCTAGTCTCAGGAACTGGTCATTTACAAACAGGGCAGCAAGAGCAGCGTTGGGTGGCCTCGTTTATTGTACGCGACTGGGATACCATAGGAAGAGAGCTTCCAGACAGGCTTGATGTTGGCCACAGGTTCATCTTGTTTGTTTGCTTGTTTGAATAATAAAAACCAAATGGAGCAGGCAGGGAAAACTCCTTCCGACAATGGCTTTTAAAAGGTCAATCACCATTCTTGCACACTTTTTTCTGGGCCATGAGGGAAGTGTGTTGAAGATGAAGGCCCTAAATATCTTCAGGTTTATACCAATCTGCTTCATGCATCCATTTCAGGGCTTCCTCAGGGCTGACCAGCATGTGCATGAGTCCACAGAGGTCTGACTTCTAGGGTCCCTGGCCCTGCTAATTACTCTAAATTCTCCAGGAAACTTCTGGGGATCCTCCCTGGTCTCAGGAAATTTTTGACTATGGCCCCTCGGTTCATTTTTTGACCAAGGAGTTTAAGATACCTGAAGGAGGATCTCCGGCAACCAGGGTAACCCATTCTGTTTGTTTGATTTGGGAGCCCTGGCTTTCAAACTCTTGCCTCACCAGAACATTCCTCCCGAAGCTGTCAGAAGTGCCCTTCAGATCCCATCACTGCCACCCAATCCGTTAAAATCCAAAATTCATCTGAATAAAATGTAAAGATCTTATTAGTTTTATTCAACGATTCACCAATTGGGCAATATCCTGTCTGGCAATAGAAAGAAACTCCAAAGAGCTGTACCAAATGGAAGACGTTTTTTTATGGGCAGAAAGAGACTTTTAGCAGAGCTGTCTCAAGCAAACTCATCTTCGTTGGAGGGGCCGGCGGGTGAGGGAGGGTGTCCAACGGGGGTTATCTCGCTAGTGCTGACCAGACTAATTCCAGACTGGCTGGCTTAAGATTCTACTCCTGGGAGAGGCTGAAACTGCCAAGAGTTTAGGTATCAGGTCTTGGTGTGGTGATGTGGGTTTAGCACAAATGACTCAATTTGGGGCCTGCTGCCTCTTTTTAAATAATACTTTAATTAAAAAATTCCTTTCCAAGGTGTTTCAGTTATTTCTGAAGAACCCCATTGCTCATCAGTTGGTTGGTATGCCAATGGAAACTTGCACAGTCATACATTACTACAAAGTAGTTAGAATCTAATTCACCCCTTAAGTTTCCACATTTAAAAGAAAAAAAGCATGGGGCAGAGAAGAAAGACGACAGAATTAGTCTAGTGGAACTCCCATGGGAAAATGAATGGAGCCATACCAGAACTCCTCATGGTTCATCACCACCGGCTACATACATTTCTTCAAAAATCAGATTCCAAGCGCCCCATCATCTCTTTCAAATTTTGTTTCTGTGAAGTAGGAAATCAACATTTCCTTAATGAGTATATAAAGTTTTTGCCTCTGAATGAGGAATTTTTCTTAAACTTTAGAACCCTTATGACTGAGAATCTCTTCAGTACATTTTTAGTCGGAGAGAGGGAACAGCTAAAATGTTCTCTCATGGTTCACGGGTTTCCTTTTACATCGACTGTATTTTTTAACCAAAGAAGACATGAGAGTCTTTTTCATAGGTCCTATAGGCCACCTTCTCTTTTTATCACCTATTTCAAGTAGAACAACTAGAAGTCTTCATTTTTGAGCCTTTCTTAATCCCCCGGGAAAGGAAACTCTGCTGGAGCAGGCGGTACTGGGTTGTTGAGGGAGCCAGGAAGCAGCACAAGGAGAGATCTAGGGTCACCGTCCATCTCACTTCATACAGACTATTTGAGTCTGAATGATTAGCACATTAAATGTGTCTGCTAAATAATGAGATTCTAAACGTTAGAACAGTTAAATACCAAATAGATAAGACAAACATGGTGGTATATTTTAAAAGCCAGATATATTTTTAAAAGATCATGCCTACAATAAGTAAATTATGTAGTGATGAAACATCAAAAAAAGTTGATGAACAAAAGGCACATTCTAAGAGTTCAGGAGTAGAAAGAACAGAAGAGTTCTTTTTGGTTTGGTTCAAAGTAGGAGAAAAGGGAAACAGGTATATTAAAATTATTTTTCAGGCGAACGTTTCTGTCAGTGGAAGCAGTTAATGTTGGCTTCTTTCTCACTGGTCCAAAGCAGTCTTTTCTTTCCTTGGCTTCTGAGAATGTGTTTAGTCTTCCGCTGTGTATAGGTGATACATCAGAGCCACCACCAGTGCTGAGATGGCTGGGATCACCCAGTTGGTCCACCAGCTGGAAAGAAACGGCAATGATGCTTGCATGATGTTCAACACACGGACACAAAACCTTTGCTCCTTCTCATTACCATGAAAATCACTGTGGCATGTTTTTATTATCTCTGTAACCTGCCTGGATGAAACGTCAACTCTGAGTTGCTAAAAGCAACGTGAGCGCAACACATGCCTTAGTATACCAGCAACTTCTCTAGCTTTGTAAGAAAATTAATGATCCCCATCACCATTCCACTTAAATCTATTTCTCTAAACTTACACAAAGAGCTCTGAATCACTCCCCCAACAGATGCTACCTACAACTAGCAACTTACCTAAGCACATCAACACTGGGTTAGGTATCACAGGTTCACAAGAGTGAATATTCCTTACAGGTTTTATTCTACTTACTTACATTAAGAATTTAAAATAGCATTAAACTGAGAACAAGAAAATCAAGGTTCTCATCTTGGGAGAGCCATCAGCAAGCTCTACAACCAAGAGAAAAGCACATCTCCTGGACTCTGAAGTTAAGGAGCTTGAGCCATAGGATTACTAAGGTTGCTATGAGTACCACAGCTCTATGTTCTGTGATCCTGTTTTGAAAATCTAATCTTTACCCACATGCAGTAGATTTAACACATTAAGAAACAGTGTGCGCAAATTACTTAATCTGTGGTCCTTAGGTGTAAATGCTGAAAAATCCCTAACTTACATGCTGTTTCAGTCCTGATGTATAGAATTTTTGATTGACTATAAATGGCAGGTTACAGATCAAACCAGAGACAAAGCTAGCATGATCTTCAATTTAGAGATGAACCTATAGTGTCTTAGAAAAAATAATACAGGCTGTAGAATGTGAATTAAGCCACATAATGCTTATAAATATCTATATTTTCTGTCATAAACTTACTATCCTCTAATACTTTTCACACATCAACCCATACAAAGATCGAGTTCAATAAAAAGATTTAAACTGCTAAAGGATTACAAATGCAACTTTCATCTTGGTGGGGTTTTCAGTTTTCATTTAGAAGGAAACTGACATGCCAACGAATATATAGTGAAGGACTACTGCCTGAATGCAGGGAACGTACCGGAACACCAACAGACTGGGGCAGGTACACCTGACAGGGTGAAGTAAAATAGGCATAACTGTGTGGTGCTGAGCTTGGGGCCAAATATCTCTGTCTACCAGATAAATCAGTCCATAGAACAAGTGATTCCTGTTACACTTAGAGGAACACTGAGTTGATGCTTAGGGAGATATAATCACGTCAATTTAAGAAACGGACTATATATGGAACGAGAAAGGACAGTAAAAGACTGTGTAGGCCAGAGGGCTACCCCAGAGAAAAGGAGATCCAATGTGTTCTGTCTGCAGTTGGAGGGTGAGATTTGGGCTTGTTCTGGAGAGTGTCCAGAGTCTGAGCTCTCTGACAGTTGAGGAGGGGATGTCGAGTCATCTGGCTGCCAAGTGGAGAAGACCCTAGACTGTCCACTGAGCGCGGGCGCAGTGGGAGCCTGAGCCCTTAGGTGGGGGAGAGCCCTAATCCCACCCTGACCCCACTGGCCTTCTGATCAGTTTAAGAGAAAACTACGACATACCTGGAATTAGAATCAACAGTAGTAATGAGAGTTTCCTGAAACACAAGAGAAAGAGTGAACTTAAAGGGAACAACTGAATGTTTATTCAGTTGACTAAGAACTTCTTTTAAAATAGATCACGATACTCAGTACAATCTTCGAAACACATTGAAAGGGAAAATCATAACAAACTTTTCACTAAAATGCCTAATTTCACCATTTTTAGAAGAAAAAAATTTAAGAATCATCTGTATTTAAATTACTTACAAACATAACCCAGATAATTTGAAAAAAATGTTAAAAATAGGCTACATAAAATATCCTCTACAAAGTACACATCTGAATAATGTGGAAACTGAAAACAGGTATCATGGACATGGGCACATAACCCCACCACTACCTTTAGGAAGAGAAGTTTAATTCTTTAAAAGCATGAATGAAACCTTCAGTAAAATCAGTTATTTCATTCGAATTTTATATGAAGTAAAAATGTATCCAAATTATATTAAAAAACATGTCAACAAAAAAAAAGAAAAACAAGAACTGTCATTTAAATTACCACACTCTGGACCACCACTTTTCCTGGCCTTCTCTAACTCTGACAAGACATCTCCAAAAAGTGGAGGCTTCAAAAACTGACCTCACAGGGTCACCAGCCAAGAAACCTCCAAATAAGGACGCCCTGAGTGTGTGCTGGGGTCTTTCGCAGTTGGCCTATTTTGCCTTCCAGAACTTTCTGAGAGAAGTTCTGTCAGTACCATGAAAGTGAACAAATTTTGGCTCTAGAAAAATACATACTTCCCCAAACAGATGAATAATTAAGGCCTGAGGAAAAATAAACTTTTCTGGGCTTGAATAAGAAGGATTCTTTAGAAATTTCACACCAGCGAAAGTATTAGTGCCTCAAAGGAAGGTAGCCGTAAGTAAGGTAGCTTCATCTGAGAGTTCATCTCTGCAGTTTCCCAAAGCATAAGATAAGCCATTAGCAAACAATCCACACTCCACAGAGAGGCAAGGCTCCACACAGCGAGGCAGCGCATTAGAGAAACCCCCTGGAAAGGCAGAAAACTGTTAGGGGAGAGCAAGCCAATCAGTTAGGAGACCCACAAACCTGGAAACATGGCCTTTAAGATTCCTGACACAGTAGGGGGGGAAAAATAAGTCATTTAAAAAGAAAACGTCACACATTATCTTTTTAAGCAATGTTAAATCTTAGTGACTACAAAAAGCATTCATAGCTACTGCAAGATTATTTTTCAGATTTTGCGTATATGAATAAAATTAACAAGGATTACCAGAAGTCACTGGACTTTGCAAAATGATTATTCAGCTATTAGAAGACATAATAAGTTCTGAAACTGGAGCACAAAGGTTCACTGAAAGTAAAATACTATTGTCACAATAGAAAGTTAGGCCCAGAATAGTAAACAACACAAACACAGATCTGTTATTTTGTTATACCAAGCACGTGCATCTTACCAAACATGCTGACAACTCTATGGAAAGTAGGCTGGCCTACCGTTGCTCCTCCTTCATCACGGCCCTTAGCGTTAATGCTAAAACCGTTAGGGCACCATCGCTGCCAGCAACAACAACGGTCTTCTAGAGAGCTATATACTTTTAAAGATTATATACATTCCTGAGTGTTTACTATCTGTTAGGCTCTTAACCCAGAGGGGCCTGAGAGCTAGAGCAAGTTTGAATCACTACTTACCACACTGATGAAAAAGAAAACTGAAACTGTTTGCCCATCCGATGGTCTGAGGGGCCTAAGTTGGGCTTCTGTGTGTAACTAACAAGTAGGTCAATAACCAACAGGCAGAAAAGACTATGGTTTTTATTACAGGCTCTGCCACTTGTTCACTCCATGACCTTGAGGGGTTCAATTTCACATAGCAAAGATTAATAATTCCATCAGTACATGAGAAGCTATATATAAAATCATGCAAAGTTCATCAAGTTTTTGCAAAGCAAAATCATCTCATTTATACATTCATCTACTTGAGCCTATTCCTTAATTGGAGGCTTTGCTAAAAATGTCGGGGACACTAATGACTTTGGAGTACAGAGCCTACAGAAGAAGCTTAAGAGACTGCACCCGCTAAACCTGAGATGGGTGCTAGCCATGGTCCTGCACTGTGACCTTGAACAAAGTCAAAGCTTGCAGCAAGATCTGAGCTTCACTGTTTTTACCTTCCCTGGAAGGTCTATGCATCCCACAGGGATATCATGAGACCCAAATAAAGTCACTTAAACAGCAATGACTTGAAAACCACAACCAAGAAAAGGTACTGATACTACTGATATCCTCCATGTAAGCAAATTTAATAGATACAAATTTGTTTAAAAATGCATCATTTCTAGCTCTACAAATATCTTACTTTGGCAACTAAACACCATGTTTTCCCTTGGGCAGGGTCAAACTAATAACCTTTGTTGCATCTTATCTCACAGTTCAACTAGGTATTTTCAGCGACAACACTGAAAAAATTCAGACCACAGCTTACATAGATCAGCCTGGAGATAGACAGATGGTTATACGGAGACACACACACCAAAAGAAATACCTAAGGACACACTCTCCTGGCAAATTAGAAGCGTGAGAAAGATAAATCCAAAAAAGTGGTCAGGTATTTTTTTTTCACTGTATCTGCTTATGCTCCAAGCTCCTGCTTACCACCTCAGCCCGAATTTCTGCTCATAGGCATCGTCGTTTGGGATATGACTGGACCTACATTAAATCTGAGTTAATGTAATGAGCCTTATCAATTCCTTGTTTTACTATAGCTAAATGATTTGCACCAAGGTTATTAACATACAGAACAGCTAACAGGAAAAAAATATATACATTTTCCCTGACCTGACTGTGGAGAAAAAGCACAAACTATCTGCATCACAGGATTTCAGTTACCCCATAAGTAGCCTCAAAAAAGGTGCTAATGTCATATGATCCAACAGCAAGGACTCAGCAACTGTTAACAGAGGCAATTCAAATTCTGAAGTCCATTTTTTATCTTCCCAAAGTACTCAGATCGCCAACACTTGAATTTGTTGAATAGGGAAAGGAAAGAATATAAATGAAATTGCTTTGGCAACTAAACAGTAGGAAATAGCATTAATCAAGACTTACATTGTACCATCTGGGGTAGGAAGGTAAATATGGCCTTTAGGCTCTATTGGGTTTACTGCTCTGATTTTGCTGTAGATTAAAGACAATGTCTTGTCAACAGCAGTTAGTAAATGAGTTCACCAGTTCTTCATACAAGCCCTATGGAGTCTCACAGTTGGGCTCTCATAAAAGTCAGAAAAGAAACCAAAACGGAAAAATTATTCTCTCTTTCTGTAGTTTAAGCAAAATGTTCCTCCATGGTCCTTTAATTATAAGCCAACAACTATTCTGTCTGCTTGAATTTGTCAGGGACTCTGGTTGTTGTCATCAATTCTTAGTGTGGATTTATCTTCAAACGTTAAGTGAGAAGACCAGCTCAGAGAGAAGGGCTAGTGAACCAGGGCATAAAATTAATATCCCCTGAAATGTATTTTCCTTCCCTAAGGAAAAATGCATCACAAGGTTATTATTTAATTTGATTAACATTAAATTCATCCAACAAATACTTATTTAACACCTATTATGTCGCAGGGACAAGGAGATGAAGACATGGGTAGTGTCCTCCAAGGTTCAAGTATTAAGACCTCTGTTCAGATTTTAAGTTCTCTGAAAATAAGGCTCAGGTCAAATCTTTCAGATCAGAAGCACAGTGCTACTTTTAGAAGTAGCTCTTCAAGAGGTATCTGTTGATAATTATGATGAAAAAATGATGTATTGAGAGTCTTACAAAGAGAACACACAAGTTGTCCTAATGAAACATGATGGCTGGTCTATGCACAAAGTATTTTGCTAAGCCAGTCGGTTACATATTCATCTAACCCACAGAGACCTATGCTGGCCTCATTCAAATAGCTGAAAGACTTCTGCCCTCCAGTTTGACAGGGATGAAATACAGTGAAGACAGGCACGGCTACTGAGACACTGGAGATGACACACTTACCGAAGTCTTGGTTAACTTTGCTCTGTCATCCTGCAATTAAAAAAAAGGGGGGGGGGATATTATAGAATGAAAGAACATTTACCAAAGTACCATGTCCAAAACAGCCACTTTTACTGAGATTTTTTTTAAAAAATTACTATTTAGTAACTAGCTTGCACTTTAGGGTCATCTATCTAGATTGTTATTTACAAAGTCTGATCCATCTGACTTGACTGCAAAAGTTATAGCTGATTCAATGATTAATTTTCAATCTAGAGTTCCAAAGTTTAGAACATCACCCATGATAATCATATTTATACATTCACGTGCACATACATTTATTAGACGTGGATTGTAATTTTCAATTCGGGGGCAAGTGAGACCTAATTAGATTCTTCCCTCACTATCCTCTGAAATGAGTGTATGTATGTATGTGTATGAATCTATGTGTGTAATTTTGTGTGATATTCTCAGTGAATTCCTGCAATCTCCCAACTGCAGGGTCATAATTTTCTTAAACCTCTGGTTAAGGTAGTCCAAATTAAGGGTCACCTAAGATGACTACAGGGGATCCCAGTAGGCAGATGGGGCAGAAATGCTGTAGTCACAGCCTGAAAACCCACCTCCTCTACACCCACAAGTCTAGAAAGGAAAGAATAAGGACAGAATCACACATTTAAGGGAAATCCTCTCTGGTTACCATAAAACTACCTCCCCCTTTGGTGAAGTGTGAAGATGAAGATGAAGACGTGTGGGTGAATAAACTCCCCTGCGAAGGAAAGCTCATTCCTTCAGAGTACCCCCTCCTACCACCAAATAAGCAAACAAACAAAAAACCCACCTCCCCATTCAATGGAAATCACTCTAAAACAGATTTTCTACTTTTCAGGCCTTCCATAAAGAGCCTTTAAGCTTTCCTTCATTCATGGTCATTGCAAGAAACAAAACTTTTCTTTTTTGGGGGGGAGGGGGCAATGTTAAATTTCTCAGCTTTTAATTGGTACATGTGAGCTTATCTGATTACTATTTTATACGATGCACCTACTGATTTGTATTTACCAAATATTTTATAATAAATGACAACGTTAAAATTATTGGCAAGTATATTCGGCAATTCTATGTAATTTTTACTATAATGACAAAACTTTTCCTATGGGTTTTGCTTTTCAGTGGTTTCTCAGAGTGCGTACTTGGGCTAAGGCCACATGCCCACAGTAGGCCCTTCTCACGGCCCCCCACCCCCTCTGGTGGCTCCCGGTGAAGCAGAACAAGCTGGGAAGCAGAGAGGGGACCGTGTAACTGTGCTGAGGCGCAGGTGCTCTCGAGAGGTAAGAACAGCTGAATGCCTGGTGTAGGATCCACTGTCTGCTGGGAGAACTCCATCATCTCTTCCCAAGAGTTCAGCTCCATTCCAAATAACTTCGGTTGACAGATTAGCAAAGTTTCATAAGGCCATTCAAAATTGCCACAGAAGGGCCTAAATTCATATTACAGCCCCACGTTTATATAAAAGCTAAATTAGGCAGCATTTTCCCAAAGTCAGTCCAGGGACTGGTACCAAAGGTGACGTTCTCAAAGATCTGGGGTCAAGTGAGAAGAGGTGAGGAGAATGTGTGGGTTTTACAGAAGAGTTTATTTATTTAACAGAGGTGGTTTAAAAATTTTTACATCATTTTTTTGAATTGAAATATCCCCAAACTATGATAGTAGAAGAAGGGAGTTTCTTAAGAACTATTTCTTAAGGGGCACCTGGGTGGCTCAGTCGTTAAACGTCTGCCTTCGGCTCAGGTCATGATCCCAGGGTCCTGGGATCGAGCCCCGAACTGGGCTCCCTGCTTGGCGGAAAGCCTGCTTCTCCCTCTCCCACTCCCCCTGCTTGTGTTCCCTCTCTCGCTGTGTCTTTCTCTGTCAAATAAATAATTAAAATCTTTTAAAAAAAAAAGGAAAAAAGAAAAATTTCTTAAAATATTTAAGTTACAAAAGAAAAAAAAAAAAAAGAAAGAAAGAAACCATGCTGGATCAATGACCCCCACCCTCTAAAATATGTTGCTCCATGACACTTCATAGTCTGAGAGGCACTGGACCCTACCCTTGGGGGAGAGGGTCTCAGCTCTAAGTGCTGGTGAAAACGGCAACCAGGGAAATACAAAGAAATTTCTGGTCGATTTGTTTATGACAAGAATGGTATTATATAATCAGGAGAAATTGTTTTTGCTTTACTTCTTCTTCAATTTTATAATATGCAAGTCTACAGTTTTGAGCAAGGTCAACCCACAGCCTTGAAAAGAAGTAAAGGCCCCCAATAAGGTACTACTTACCGGATGAAGTTCCCCAATGATGTACGTTTTGGACAGTTCTCTAGCATCTGTAGAGTGTCCTACATCCTCAAAATTTTCAGTAGCATCCCCTCCAGCTTGTTCCCTTAACACTTCTTCCCCACCAGGATGCTGTTTGAAGGACAGATACAAAAAACAAATATGTTTTTTCCAGGTAAGTGAGTTAAAAGGGAGTGGCCAGTTTCCTTAACCAAATAGACTACTCAGGAAGTGGCAGATGTCAGTGTGTGAGTACAACTCATCCATATGTGGATGAAAAGAGCATACTCTTCTGTATTTAATTTCCTCTTGAAAATTCATTAGAATCTTTCTCCAATAGCCAAATGTTTGTTTCCCCAGATCACTCTTACGGCTATAAAAGCTTTAGACACATATTTTTAATCCTTTGCGAATGTCCTCTTTGCTTTTCCATAAAGCTCTCAAAATTGTTCTTCTTGACCTTGACCCAATCTATTTTTTTCTTGAGACCTATACCCTGACCTTTGACTTCTTTGTTCTAGGTGTGGACTTCACTATTACACCTTAGATGGCAACCGTGTGATAACTCATCTTTGAAAAGCACCCTGGCTGCCTGCCAAGTACAGGAAGTGTACCTCCTGTTGGGCAGGCATGTCCCCAGCTTCTAGCAGAACTCACTTTCTAGTAGGAAGAAAAAGGAAAGCAAGCAGGGGCAGCGGTAATTTCCCCAAGCTGCTGCCATACGGACAATTACTGATGGGGACGAGGGAGGCAAAGAAAGACCACCACTCCACTGGGGGCTGGGGGAAAGGGCTTGTGCAACGCAAGTATTTTAGTGATCTTAGCTGCTTCTTAGCTGCTTCCCTTAGGACAGAACTGGGTGCGGCTGTGGGGAAACTAGCCATTTCCACTACAGTTGTCCTTCTAACATAAAGTTTCCCATTTTTCCAAAGGAAGACGTCATTTTCCATTTGTGTTATTATGTCTTAAAGTCAATTCACTCAACAAACACATACCAAGTGTCTCCATGTGCCAGACACCAAGGTGTGCCAGACACATGGAACAGAGTAGGTCCCAGCTCCTGCCCTGGGAGATTGACAACTAATAGGGATCCCACTGGAATAATCTAACTATACAACCAACTGCCAGTGAAAACCAATATTCTGACATAAAGGAGCACAGTGCCATGAAGGCTACAACACAAAGGACTCGGGAGTGGCTTCGCTGAGCTGAGATACAAAGCAGGAAGGAGTCGGGGCAGAGACGGAGGGGATGAATGTCCCATGGGGCAGGGAGAGGCTGGGGCAGGGGAGGGAGAAAGGGCAGAGGGCCGGGCAGGCCACACCAGGCTCGAGGCCCCTTCAAGGATTTTGATCTTTCTCCTGCAAGCGATGAGAAGCCTTCGAGAAGATCTACGAAGGGAAGGTGATGAAAGCAGACTTAGTTTTAAAAAGTAGCCTGGTCTTCAGAGTGGAAAACAAACAAAAGGACAGGAAAGGATCCAGGAAGACAATCCGCTGGAGCCAGAGAGCCTGCGGCAGGCGGGTAGTAGCCGCGGAGATAAAGAGGTATGGAAGAAGATAAAAGGCAAGAGAGGAAGGACTTCTTGACAGGATGAAGCTGTGGATGAGAGACCAGAGGCAACACGGGGACGCAGGTTTAGGGCTTGCCCGATCGAATGGACGACGGTGCCATGTGCTGGGAACGGGAATCCCAGAAGCAGACCGGGTTTGGCGGGTAGACTGGCTCCAGCAGGGCCGCTGCACGCTCACTGTGTCCACACACCTGGTGATCCAATAATTCCCTCTGTCTGCCTCTGCAATATCTCCATTCCCCAAGTTCTCCAAACACACCTTGCTCTGACACCATATGAGAACCCCCAGGTACAAACAAGGGAATACCAATAAAATAAGTGGAAATAGCTTTCACTCTTGACATCCATAGTTAAGGGTTATTTACAGGAAAATGTATTTGTAAGAGAAAAGAGGAGCACAGTCCATAAATCAGAAGACATTACCTGCCGCAGCCCCACTCCACTCCTAAGGACACTTTCAGGAAGACATGGGGAATTCTGTGGTATCAATAGGAACCTGGCTACCAGGGCCTGAAATTACATCTGACTTTCTACTTTTTGTGGCATAAAAGCACTCAGCAACCTTGCAACAGTGGATCTCTTCTTGAAATGCTGGCTTCTCAGGGCGCCCGGGTGGCTCAGTTGTTAAACGTCTGCCTTCAGCTCAGGCCATGATCTCAGGGTCCTGGGATCAAAGCCCGCATCAGGCTCCCCGCTGAGTGGGGAGGCTGCTTCTCCCTCTCCCATGCCCCCTGCTTGTGTTCCCTCTCTCACTGTGTCTCTGTCAAATAAATAAATAAAATCTTAAAAAAANCACGGCTGCTGGGAGAGTAGACCCTCCTGGTTTCCCTTCAACCTACTGGCCACGACTTTCTAATCTGTTCACCACCAAGTCTCAACACAGGCGCACCCCAGGGCTCAGTCCCTGGCATTCTCCCATCCACTACCTACACCAGCTCTCCCAGTGATCTTACCTGGTCCCTGAGCCAGAAAATCACTGTTCCTTAGTGAGTGCCACTGAGTAGTACCCAACTGCCCCTGAGCTCTAGTCTTCCCACCTGCAGTAGTAGCCTACCTCACATGTTCACTCAGCATCTAATGCACGTCCCAAGCACCAAAACCAAAGGTTTTACTTTCCCTCAAAATGCACTGCTTTCCAAGGGTGCCCAGGGGGTGTAGTCAGTTGAGCATCCACCTGAGTCTTGATTTCGGCTCAGGTCAGGATCCCAGGGTCGTGAGATCCAGCCCCATGTCGAGCTCTGCACTCAGCAAGGAGTTTGCTTGAGAGTCTCTCTCCTCTCCCTCTGCCCCTCCCGCTCACGTTCTTCCTCTAAAATAAAGAAATCGTTAAAAAAAAAAAAAAAAAAAAAAAAGGCACTGCTTTCCAGAATTTCCATTCTCAGGAAACAGTGCCACCATGTACCCAGTTATGTACCCAGTTGCTATGGTCCAAAACCAGAAGTCGAACTTTATTTCTCTCTCCCTCCCATTGCAACCCACCAGCAAATCCAGGTGGCTACCTTCAAAACATACTCAGAGCCCAACCACCTCTCCACACTTTCAACACTGCCACCCTAGACCAAGCTACCAACACCAAGCAGAGCTGACCACAATGGTCACCTAACTGGTCTGCTTCCCCTTGCCCCTTCTACAATTAGCTCCCTCACATCGTCACACTATGGGGACTTTTAGAAGATGATTAAGGTAATCTAAGGGCTAATGTTAGTCTCATCCAGGGTGGCTCGTCATCTTGGAGGGGAGGAGGGGTAAAAGGGAAGTAGAAAAGGAAACACAGATTCTGCCATTCTTGCAAATATCCAATATTCCAGCTTTCCAGGAGGGCAAAGTGAATCCTCCCTTGCTTAGTTCTAGCCAGTCCTGGGGCAGGTCCTCAGTCCCTCCAAACTTGTTCTCCACGTCAGATCCCTCCCATCTGCCTCTGCTTGGAATGTTCCTCTCCCAGCCTTTACGTGATCCCATCTACCCTTCATTCATACTCAGGTTGGCCTTTCAGAGCCTTCTAAAGAGTCTCTCTACCCACTTCCTGTTTTGTTTGCCTTCAAAGCACCCATTACTACCTATATTTATATCAATTTGTTTATAAGAGTCATGAGAACAGAGACTTTTGTCTGTCTTACTCATCATTACTGACCCAATCAATACCCCCAGTTCAATGCCTGGCACATGGCAGATATGAAGAAATATTTAAAAGTAATTATTGGATAAATAAAGGAGATAAGCACAGGTCATTGCACACTGGCTTTGGAACCATTACATTTAACCAGTTATGTGGCTGAGGAGAACTTTCTCATTTCAACCATTCTAGCGCATACCACTCCCCTTTCCCTGAATTATAATAGTTCTTACCAATCAGAAACCATATAATTTCATGTTTAACTGCTGTCTAATTTATTTAATCAAAATATTTACTGTCCACTCTGAGCAAGACATTGTGTGGGACACACAAAAGTTCATGAAAAAATCAGCATGGCTCGATCCTGAAGAACCACGGCACTTATGTTGAAGGTAAAGAAATAACAGAGGAAAAAGCCCTTGGCCTTCACTGATGGAGCCTCACAGTTCTGTCCAATCATGAATGACCTGATAGGTCCTAAACGTGTAGTTAATATGTAACGCTGCTAAACATGGATTTGAATCACTCTCCCTGAGAGTCAGGAGCAAATGAGGCACTTAGCTACCTCCCAGCATCCACAGCACAGTGCAATTCAATGATTCTCAACTTATTTTCAATGCTGTGACTTGCGTGATAAAAGCTTTCTTTGTGACAAATGGCTCTGAAAAAAAGTCACCTGCTAATAATGCCGATAGAAGTGAAGAGAAAAATCAAGAAGTATAATAAAGCAATGGTTTTGTTGCCAGACATCAGAAATGGGGTTTAGAGCAAGATGTGAATTGAAAAATGGCTTCAAACTGTGATACAAATGGTTCCACCAAATACACTATACACGGAAACCAAGTGGTTCACAAAGCTGCTTTAGTGAGTGTTTTAGACCAGGACTGCCCAACAGAACTTTCTGCAATGATGGACATATTCTCTATCTAAGCTGTCCAAGACAGTAGCTGCTAGTCACAAACAGCTACTCAACACTTGAAATGGGGGTGAGAAACTGATTTTATTTAATGTATTTAAACGTAAATAAGCCACCTACACCCATTAGCGACCACCCTGGATACTATAGCAACAGAGAACACAAACCTTTTTCAAGACCTATAGACAACCTAGGTGAAAACTGAAAAAGCATTTCATTTGCAATGAAAGATATGTACCTTGTGTGTGTGTGTGTGTGTGTGTGTGTGTGTGTGTGTGTGAGTGTGAGAGAGAGAGAGAGAGAGAGAGAGACTTCACAACACAGGCATCCCACAGCTCTGGTAGGGAACTGCCTCACAAGGTGAGGAGGCTGACAGACGAGGGCCAATGGCTAGAACAAGCGCTCAGCACAAACCAAACTGCTTTGGAAAAAGGCTTTTGTCAACTAACTCATCCAAGAAGGAGAGGCCAAGATAAAAGCTGATGACGGCCAAGGGCCAAATGACTCTTCTCTGCAGTTATGGCAGGTTGTAGAATCAAGCCTGACTTGTTTTACCAACCCTAGGCATTACAGGATAAGGCTATTGAAGTCCTTGTCTACATAATGACAGTGCAATAAAGGCTTGCATGACACAGAGCAGTTCATTTATACTAATTTAGCAAATTATTAGTTTATGGCTTTAGTACTTTCTCAATCACTAGAGGTCTGAAGGGGTCTCTTAGGCTTTTCAGTTACACTCTACTTAATGTGAGAAATACAGTTGTAATTGTACTTGTGAATTTGAGGATTTATCAAAGTCAAGGGACTCACAAGTACATACAAAAATGAGAGGAATACCAATAAGGCAGAAAATAAGAAGTGTTAAATGAATATCAAAATGCAAGGAAAGAAGAGGTCATTCCAGATGGAGGACAGGCAACAATGGAACCGTCCACATGCCGAGTGACTGACAGGGCCGGTGAGATCACCCCTACCTCATTAATGGCCCTCACTGAGTCTGTATGGTACTCAGCGATCTAATAGGTATATTACCTGTTTTCTAAATAATGTAAGAGCTCAAAAAAAAAAAAAAAAGAAAGAAAGAAAGAAAAGAAAAGAAAAGATTATAAACTTGATGGATATTTCTTTCCTGGGCATCAAATATCCATAATGTATCAACCAGTATTTACGGTCCTTTGGACAATACTGAAATAGAAACAAGCTCAGATTTTCATTTCATCTTAAATCATGCTCATATTATGAGGTAAACACTGATGAGTTCCATGCTGTGAAAAATGCACACACTTTGGGGTGTCTGGCTAGCTCAGTCCATAGAGTACACGACTCTTGATCTCGAGGTTGTGAGTTTGAGCCTCATACTGCGGGTAAAGTTCACTTAAAAAAAAAAGAAGAAGAAAGAGAAAGAAAAATCCACACACTTAAAACCAGTGACCAACTCGTCACTCGTCACCTACAGAGCACACCCAGTCATGATCCCACCCACCCCTTTCCAAATATATCCTACTAGTAAGAATTTGCTTTAATCCGAAAAACACTCAGGAGAGCTGGAGTTCAGGCGCTCTTGGGATGGCTCTGTTCGGGAGGGTTACCAATGTTCTCAGGGTTAACCCCACACTCACAGCCTCCCCTCAGAAATCAGATGATAAGCTTCATTTATAACCAAAGTCTAAATAATCTCACTGAGAGGACATGTGGTCTGTTTAACACCAAGGAGCTCAATGGTTTACACCCAGATCATTACAAAAAAGAATGTGACCCAAACCTGCTGGCAAGCCTCTCAGGGTCCGCTGCTGTCACAGCAGCGCTGTCTAAGGGGGGAAGGCCAGTCCCAGGAGAGCCGCTTCTTAGAGCTCATTCCCTGAGACAGGCCCCGCCTCAGTAATAACCAGTGGCAAGAGATACCACATACAACACGCAATGCCACACACAACATGTAAGGCTTTTCCAATGAAAACAAGTCTAATTTCCCATACATAGAAAAAAACAATGAGTATCCGAGTAAACTACAAGGCGCTTTACCAGAGCCCAACAGTGCAAACGTATCAGGGGACCCGGTACAGAGTAAGTACAGTCAATGAAGACAAAGTCTTGGATTATTTTTGTGTGTTACAACATCAACATAACGAAAGTGAGGCCTCAAATCCTTTTTAAAATGAGCTCAAAGAGAAATGCTAAGGAATAAATGCATAATTAGAGGATTTTTTAAACTGCAATAAAAGTCTATTTCGTATTTAGTAGTACATTAAGCAACAATAAATAATGCTAGTAATACGGCAAAAAGTGGTTCTATAAAAACTGGCAAGATAAAAAAGATAAAGTTAGATGCCTCTCCTGATACAGATGTTTTCAATAAGAAATTCTTCTTAGGAAGGCAATAATCTTTTTTATCTTAAAGGAATTTTTTCTTTTTATTTTTTTTCCTCAAGAGCACTTTTTTAAAATTTGAATTTCCACTTTTATCACATGCAATAGAAACATTTTCAGAAATAGCTTAATATTTTTCAAATGACTAGATTATTAGTCAACCTTTTGTTGTTAAACACCATTAAGCTACAGAGATTCTGTTATACCCTTACTATGCCATAACGTGATTTGTGAAATTTTCTTTTTTTCTTTTTTTAGTTGATATTTAAATTCTAGTTAGTTAGCATCCGTGTAGTATCCGTTTCAGGAGTACCATACAGTGATTCAACACTTGCACAAACCTGGGCGCTCAGCACCAGTGCCCGCCCTTAGTCCCTACCACCTATTTAACCCACGCCGCCGCCCACCTCCCCGAGGCCGCCAACGAACTTAATGAGAAAGAAAATGTAAAATCGGGATCACTCTAGATTCAAGTGCAGCCTGCAACTGCATTTTTTAATATAATTCCGAAACCAATTACTGAGCAAAAATCCTCTCCCACTCTGCATCCCTGCTGTTTGCTTCTGTGACTGCTACAGTCCCTTGGATTCTCCAGCCAGAAAATAAAGATGGGTACAAATTATATTTTTGGAATCACCTGTGCTAGTTATATTCCCCTTTGAGATAAACAATTTCATAAATGAAAAAGCCTTAGGCTTGATACAAAATAACATTTTGCTTAGTCTTTGACCTTAACTTCTGGAATTCCTGCGTTGTAGTGACTCTGGAGAAACAAACTCTAAGAATCTCAAAGCGAACATCAGGTGGTGGTCGCCGGACAGGAAAGCCTTGCGCTCTCATCAACCCGACCGGACAGGGCTTCTCATGGAGTTCACGGCTCCGGCTCCCTAACTGGTCCTCCTCTCCGCAACTGCTCTCCCATTCTTCCTCGTCTGTGCCGCTGCTGGAACGTCCAGCCGTCGATACTGACTGCTTCGTGTATTCCCCGCAAAACCCGACAGCGGCGAGTCTGTGCACGGCCGTCAGATGCCGCCGGACTCTCTCCGGGAAGAGCCTCCGGGTCGGCGCAGCCCGGGCCCCTCGGCGGCACGAGCCGCTCAGGGCGGCGGAGGCTGCTCGCTGTCTTCGTGCTCGCGTCCCCTGCCCCCAGAACTCGGAGGCAGCCCCGCGCCTCCCCGGCTCCCTGGAGGTCTTCCCAGCCCCCCTTCCAGCCACGGGACTAAGTTCTGGCGAACGGAGTGGAAGCGAGAGTCAGAAGGACCTTTGGAAGTCCTTTCTGTGGAACGGGGCGCCCCTTCTGCGCCTTCTCTTCGCCCGCCGCCCCTGCCCGAGGCTGAGGAGCAGACGCGCGGGCGGGCGCACGAGTAAACGAGGAGCGGAGAGCTGCGAGCCTCCGCCACCGCGGCCGGCCCGCAGGCCTGGCTGCCTGGCTTCCTTCTCTGCGGCAGAAAAGAAACCTCGTTAAGCACTATTGGGACTTGTTCTGAGGTTCATTCTAACACTACGTCCCTCATTTTATCAGTACCATGAGCCAGGCACTGAAGTCCCAAAGCATTTAAAAGATGAGAGTAAACATTATTCCCAGTGTCAAGCAACTTAAAACCCTATTAGGACAATGGCCTTCACATACATTAAACAACCAGAACAATAGTAAAGGATTAACAATATTAATTATTGACCGAACGGAGAAGTCCAGAAAGGCAGGGGCTATTAAAAGATGACCGAGACCCCTTCAGGAGAGTGAGAATTTGGGTGAACAGCAGATAAAGATGAGCGGGCTCAAGGAGAGTCTGAGTACTAAGGAAGGCTTACTGACTGAAACGTGCATCAGTGCTTGGGGTTAGTGAAGAGGTAAGTTTGAAGTTCATGTGTCAGCCTGACTGGGTCCAGGGATGCCCAGAGTAAACACTATTTCTGGGTGTTTCCGCATGAGGTGGGCATTCCTATCCGTGGACTCAGTGGAGCAGACTGCCTTCCCTCCAATCCACGGGGAGCTGGAGTAGAACAAAACACAGAGGAAAGAGGAAGCTGCCCCCTTCTCCCACCTCACTGATTGGGCTAGGACATGTCATCTTATCTTGGGCTCTCGGACTTGTGCCTTTCCAGCCTCCCACCTCCCCTCAATCCACCCCGGCGCCAGCCTTAACCACTCTGTTTCCTCAAAGTCCTGCTGTCTTCCACCCCATTCGTGAGCCTGAGAGCAAAAGCATCAAACTGAGCTGAAGATTTCGAGAAAGTAGGCTAAAGGTTAAAATCCCAGAATGTCAGAGTCTGAAAGAAACCTCAGAGACTCAACAGCCTCAAGTTCACAAATGGAGAAACCGGAGCCCAGAGAAACTAAGCCCAACATTACACTGGTAGTTCATGGAGGAGGCAGGACCCGAATCCTGGTGTCCAACTTGTAGTTCAGCCTCCCCTTTTTGAACAAATTAAATGACCATGTTTATGTTTCTGATCGAAGTAACTTTGGATAAGATGCCCTAAAAATAAAGTTCCTCCATAAATCTGTTTGGGGATTTAGAGGAAAATCTCTATCACTTTTTCTAGGCCCCAAGAGATTTTGTCAACTGCCTTGACTTCTTGGGTCTTGCCAACTAAGAAAGATTCTTAGGAAACACAGACACGGACACACACAGACACAGACACAGACACAGACAGACAGACAGACACACACACACACACATACACACACACTTCTATTGCAGGGTTTTATCTGGCTACAAGGTTATCCGTATTAAAAACCCAGAAGGGCATGCAAAACTACACTATGGTATCACAATGTGTCGGGCTAAAGTCATTCCCTCCGAGGGTTTGATTAAACAAGCAAAGCAAAGGACAACAAAAAACCCCTCTCCACTTAAATATAATGTTAGGTGGACCCAAAGTCCACCAGTTCTAAAGTTTTAAATAGGATCTTTCAATCCAAACACTTAACGCTGCCAAAAAAAAAAGGCCAAGTAAACATATTGTCCATAAACAATGACTAAGCAAAAAAATTTATTTAAAGAGATTATCTACAACAGTTAAGCCAAAAATGAAAACAATGCAAAGGAGTGTGGAACATAAACACTTTATACAAGATTTAGAAAAAAAATAACAAGACAACCCAACCAAATGTTTTCTGTAATTTCCAGACACTGTTTCTCTGCACTGCCTGTAGCTTTGCCCGCACCTTCTCACTGTATTCTCAAAGCTCAGGGACCAGAGGCTCACCAGCATCATCTGAATTACTTCTCCTTGTTTCCCTTGAAGATCACGGGAGGCAACTTAAATCCAGGGCTACCTTCGCATTCTCCCCGAAAGCTTGAGAGCCATCCACTCACTCACACATCTGCTAAGTGCCACGCCAAGCTCTATTGTTTGCAAGATGGCTAAGTATTGGCCCCATCCTCTGGAAGCTACAGTCCAGTGACACACAATGTGTACAGACACAGAGACACACAATGGCCACGCAGAGTAAGGACCAGGTACAGGAGCTACAGCACAGCGGGTGGTGGGATCAACTCCCAGGAGCTGGAGGCCAAGAGGGACCAGGGAATGGTACTAAGGAGAGAGGCCTGAACTGCGGCATTTAGGGCTCAACAGCTGTTCCCTAGGTGAACACGGGAGACACGGTCTATGCAAAGGAAACACAAGAGGCAGAAACACAAGGGCGTCCTGGAAGACCCTCGGGCACTATAAATAACCTGATTTCACAGGTATAAAGATGCATTGCAGGAATGGTTTTTTTCCCTTGCTTTTGTTACTGGATTGGGGGAGGCAATTAGAAAGAAGAATTAAGCACACATCACCTCCCACTAGCTTTATGGATGACCCTTTCTATTATCATTGATCAAAGTATGAAATTAGACCCCTCATGAGTCACTTCAAGCCCCCCAACCTTCGTGACCCCTCCCTGACCACCACAGTGCGCTCTAACATCTCTACCTCCTCACCCAGCTCAGGTCCCTGTGTCATGGGTAGTATTCTAGAAGTTGCAGTTGTGTGTAGGCAGTACTTTGTAAGCTGAACAAGGTCCAGCTCTGCCACATCTTAGTGAGGTGATCCAGGAAGGTGCCAGATCTTTCTGAGCTTCCATTTCCACATCACAAATTCCTCCTGAGGAGATCAAACAGTACAGCAGAATGCCTGGCCTGTAACAGGTATTCTAGTAACATCCATTTAGCCCCCTTTCTCCAACACCCCCATCTGCTGTTGCCACAGAGAACCCTGTCCAGAACCTAAACAGTACCAGCCCCTGTGAACTGCTGAAGGCCAAGTCCAGGACCAAAGCCAAGAGACCCCCCACTTCTTTCTACCCTGCCCTTCATCTTCAAGAGATTTCTGTGGCTTAAATCACATTACTAAGCCTGATTGTACAAAGCCACAGAACCCAATGACGAGAGTTAACAGAAACTGCATATTGCAAGGACAACACACGTTGCCTACATGAGAGCATTCCTGAAGGTCATGAGGGATAAGGACAGATAACATGATGCAGCTGTGAGCTGGTGATTATCCCACAGAATGCTGTTAAGATTTTCGCTCCTTGAAAAGAGAGAAGCAAAATTCTTCTTGGTTATTTTTAGGGTTGAGATAGTAAATGTTTGGCTTAAATGCATTTAGTCAGTATGCCTTGGCCAATACTATTAATTCTCCTGAAACTAACCTTCTCTCAGTAGATAAATAAAGCAAGTGTGGTAATTACGGACAGAACTATTCCTCTGATCTCCAAAACGAACCTAAGTCCCGATTCTGAGGTAAAAAGGGACTTAGAGTAGAGGGAAGGGACAGGGACAGGCCTGCTTCTAGGGAAAAGAGCAGGGGACACGGAGGCCAGGAGAGGGGTTGGGAGAACACCACTGGCCTCGTGACGCATCTCAACCCAATGTTTCTCAGGAGAGTAAGCGAAGCCACCAGACCTGAGGAGCCAGCAACAGGCGGGCGGTGATCTACGAGGCACTGTTAGTCCACAGTCTGTGACCCACCTTGGGTCAGAACGGCCAGGTGATGAGATGACAGGACAACCGTGTTGACAACGAAGGGGGAAAGAAAGAGGGTTGATGGCGGCACTGGTCTCTTCTCTCACTTTTCCCCTCAAATCTTAGGCCTGTTTTCCCTTTTATATCTAGTGTTGAGAATAATAAATTTGGCTCAAACCTATATCCAAGGGCAAGACAGAGATAAAATAAGCTGTCGGGAAATTACTCAAGCTAGCCGAATAGGCATTCTGCATCGATTTTCTAATACTTTACACTTACAAACTTCTAATTTTTCATCCAATAAATACTTGTTTTGAGTCCTTTCTATGTGCCAGCATTGTTCTGGTTGCTGGGAAACATCAGGGAATAAAGCAGGAAACATATCCTCCCATATGTGCTAGAAGACGTAAGCTCCTGCATTCACGGACGGAGACTGACAAGCACTAAGTATAAGTGAATTATGCAGCATGTTAGAAGGTGGCATGTTACGGAAAAAAGAAGAAACAGAGCAAGGTAATGAAGCTGGGGTGCAGGGGGTTGGGAGAACTTGCCCCTTAAAATAGGGGGCAGAGGGCAGGACAAGCTTTACTGAGAAGATGAACAGGTGAGCTATGCAGGTATTTGGGGGAATAAATTCCATTGCCAAGTATGTAAGGTGGGAGAGGTCCTGGCACGCTCACAGAAGAGCAAGGGCATCCATGTGTCTGAAGCAGGACATGACAGGAAGAAGGTGGCCGAATGGAATATCGCAGGTGGAACGCGGCACCAACTGACATGGGACCCTGCAGCCATCAAACAGGCTCTGGCTTTAACCGTGAAAGGAGAGCGAGCCACTGAAGGTATTTTCTGTTTTAACTATATTGAAACAGTTACTCACAAGAAGTTGTAAAAATAGTACAGACAGGTGCCATGAACCCGCCCGCCGGACTTCCCCAGCGGACGGCGTCTTACGGCAGCGCAGAGCAGCATCTTGGCATAAGCCAGGCGAGCAGGCTGCCTTTCTCAGAGAGCTGCTGGGGGACGCACGTGTCTGTCTGGTCCCGGCCTGCGGCCCTTTCCCACGTGTGTCATACACTACAGCTCCAGCACCACAAAGGGCTCCCCACTGCCCGTCGAGTCACCCCCATAACCTCTCATCTGCACCTCACTCCGTCATCTAGCCATTCTGAGAACGTCCCATAAATGGAATCACACTGTATGCAGTCTTCTGAGATTCTCTCTTCAAACTGGCGTTAATGGCCCTGAGATCCCTCCAGGTGGGAGTCACACTCCACGCACATGCCGGCCTACCCACTGATGTGCTAAAGAACACGTGAGCTGTGTCCAGTTCGGGGATATGATCCATAAAGCTAGTAGCCAACAGCCGTTTTGTATCAACTCTCTAATATTTCACAATCATAAACTCTTAATTGTTCAGTCAATAAATACTGAGTCCTCTCTATGCGCCAGCATTGTTCCAGTTGTTGGGACTTGTGTACAGGCTTTCATCTGGTCACAGTTTTCCTCTCTCTAGGGCAAATGGCTAGGAGTATGATTTCTAGCTCTTATGGTAAGGTATGTTCAACTTTTTTTAAAAGCAGGTTGATTTCCAGAGTGTCTATACCATTCTGCATTCTCGCCAACAATGCATGCCGGAGCCAGTAGTTCTACCTACTCGCCAGCATTTGGGTTCCTGGTAATTTTTTTTAATAATCACAATCCCCCCTTTTTAAAAAAAGATTTATTTATGTATGTGAGAGAGAAAAGAGAGCACAAGAATGCACGCACAAGCCGGGGGGGGGGGCGGTGCGGAGCAGAAGGACAGCAGGAGACAGAGAGAATCTCAAGCAGATTCCCACTGAACGCAGAGCCCCTCCTGAACACTGAGCCCCACAGGGGCCAACATGGCTGATCCCATGACCCTGAGATCATGACCTGAGCCTAAATCAAGAGTCAGACACTTAACCAACTGAGCCACCCACGTGACCCATCACAGCCTTTGTAAGAGGTTTATAGTGGTATCTCACTGTGGCTTTAACTTGTATTTCCCTAGTGGCTAATAATGCTGAAGTATCTTTCCATGTATTTATATGCTATCCATGGATCCTTTTGGAAGAAATGTGTATTCAAGTCTTTTGCCCATTTTTTCTTTCTCCTTATTGCTGAATTTACAAATTTTTTATATATTTTGGATATAAGTCCTTTGTCAGATATGAGATTAGAATAAAAATTTTCTGCCAGTCAGTGGCTTGTCATTTCATTCCTTTAAGAGGGTCTTTTAAAAAACAAATGTTTTTCATTTTTAGGAAGTTTAATTTATCCATTTGCTTTTATATGGACCATACTTGTACTGTCATGTCTAAGAATTCTGGCTAAGTCTCTTCAAAATATTTTAAATTTTATATTTAGATCTATGACCTATAGTTGTTTGTTTGTTTGTTTGTTTGTTTATCAAGTGTGAGGTTTAGGTCAGGATTTATTTTTTGACTAATATCCATTGTTCCTGAACCATTTGTTGAAAAGGCTGCCCTTCCTCGATCAAATTGCTTCTGCATCTTTGTCAAAAACGAGCTGGAAGTATTTGCATGGGTCTACCTCTGGGTTCTCTACTCTTCCACTGACCTATGTGCATGTCTCTCTGCCAGGAACACACTTTTCTTGATTGCTATAGCCATCACCTAAATCTTAATCAGTGGACTACTTAGTCATGAAAAGGTTTACACAGGAAAGCAATGTGTTCTGACTTACCTTTTAAAAGGCTACTCTACTGTAGTGAGAGTCTGCTGTCCCAGGCAAGGGACACCAGGCCAGGAACAATGTTGATCAGACGAGGGCGACAGCAGGAAAGGTGGGAAATATTAGTCAAAATCTGACTCTGTTATAAAAGTGGAGACCACAGGGGCGCCTGGGTGGCTCAGTTGTTAGGCATCCGCCTTCTGCTCAGGTCATGATCCGGGGTCCTGGGATCGAGCCCCGCATCGGGCTCCCTGATGGGTGGGAAGCCTGCTTCTCCCTCTCCCACTCCTCTGCTTGTGTTCCCTCTCTCACTGTGTCTCTCTCTGTCAAATAAATAAATAAAATCTTAAAAAAAAAAAAAGTGGAGACCACAGAAGGTCCCCCTGGATTCACGTGGGCTGTGAGGTTAAGAGAAGGGTCAGATACGACCTCAAGGTTCTTGACCTGAGCCGATGGACAGAACTGTCATCAACTGAAGTGTTTAAGTGTGACAATGGGGCCCGTTTTACACGGAAACCTCAGCTCAGTTTTGAATATGTTAGATGTGAGGGGCCTGGCAGACACTTAGGTGGAGACGTGAAGCACACTCCGGACACAACAATCCCAAGGCTAGGGAAGAGGTTATTTTGCCCTGGAGATAAAAATACAGAAGCTGCCAGCATATTCAAAGTCATGACATTGAATGGGATGGCCCAGGGCAAGTACAAAGCACTGGGCTGGAGGGCACTCCCACCCTGAGGTCAGAAGGAGAGTGAGCAGGACCAGGGAGGTGGAAAACCAGGAGACAAGGGCACTGGCAGCCACATGCAAAAAGCGTCTCCAGGAGAGGGGCACATCGGGTCATGCGGTGCAGGAAAATCAAGCAGAGGAGACTTGCGAACAGACCAGTAGCATCACTAAAGACCTCAGCAAGAACCGTTAGGGTAAGAGAACAGCAAAGATGAACAGCAGGCAGGAGGCTTAACAACCTTCTCAGAGGATTTTTCTACACAAGGGAGCAGAAAACAAGGAGCGCCAGGAGCGGGGAGTCGAGAGGGGCTACGTGTGAGTGTGTTTTAGCACAGCAGCAATAACAGCATGCTTGAACGCGAGCAAGAACCACTCGGTGGGGTGAGGGCTGAGGAGGGGGCTTGTTTGTGCAGAAGGAAGAAGGTAGCTGACGAAGGGACTCTGCGTGAGCAGAAGGAAGGAGGACCACTGGCTTTTGGCAGACTATACTGGAAATCCCAGCCTTTGACTCTCCACTTTCTTCTCCATACTTCCCAGGAGCCGTGCTCGGTGTCATTCTTACAATCCACACACTGAGGCTATGCCACGATCTGAACTCCGCTAATAAAGTCGCTCCACTTTCTAAGTGTTAAGTCTCTGAGACAGAATTCCAGGCAAACGTCTATGGACCAAGAAAGGATCATGTCATAAAACTAGTAGGTAACATTTGTGTGGAAAGAGGAAAAAAAAAACAAAGAAAGAAAGAAGACAGTATAGAGAATGTGTCTGTGTCTCTCCATCAGACCCTCTCCTCCTCCACCCACTTAAGGAATATTTACTGAGCACCTACTATGTGCCAGGATATACAGCAGTGAGTATGATGGACAGGGGCCCCCCTGTCTGGTGGGGGGGCTATAAGCAGGCAAATAAGAAAAACAGCAGGTATCGAATGAAGTATTAACAGAGAAGCCAAGCAGGACAATGGGACAGAACATTTCCCATCCTGGGAAAAGATACTGAGCTGGGAGCTCAAGAGGGTAGTGATCACAGGAATATACACCCCGCAAAGCAAAGCGGGAACTAGCACAAAGGTCTACGGCAGGAACAAGCCTGACTTGTCTGAGCAACAGAGGGCCTGAGCGAGGCGTGGAGGGCAGGGAGATAGGATTTCTCCCTGCAGGGGGGCCAGATCATGCAGCTCTTATTCAGCCAGGACACGGACATGGGATTTCACTATAAATGCAGCAGAAACCCATTGAAAAGAATTAAGCAGAGAAATGGCAATTTGTTTCCACAAAATGAAGTTTTTCTATTTTCTTCAAGAAGTTACATTCTCTAATAGAGTAAGAGCATACATTCCTCAAACTAAATACTCAGAGCAACCACCAATTTGGTGGAACCAGTGAAATCCCGGAGCCTGGGTGAGGTCATGCTCTGAGGAACACAGGACAGAGTCTGGCCAGGACCGCAACCACGTGGCAGATACCACCGTAAAGCAGTAAGAAGACAGAAGGGAAGCAGCGAGACAGGGGGAGACCTTCCCAGTGTGTGTGTGTGTGTGGGGGGGTCGGCTCCCAAGGCTACAGTGTTAAGTGGAATGGTGACGCGGGCAGACAGGGCAAGGCCAGTGTCACACACAGCTCCACAAGGACCCATAATCAGCCAGGGGGTGGGAAGGGGCAGGCGGAGATTAGCTGAACCCATGCAGGGATTTTATCACAGCAGTAACCTCATCAGATTTCCATTCAGAACAAGCCCTCCCAGGGCACTTACTTAAGAAGCCTATCCAAACAGCATTTAACTCTTCACACATGCCTAATATATACCTAAACCATCTCTTCCTTAAGCAACAGGACACCAATTCTTAAGACCATCCAGGTGTCATCTGTGTTAGGAACAGAGTCCTCGAAGACTCCACCAAGACCCTCTACTTGAAAAACCTCCTGTGAGAAACTGGAATAGCCAGCCATCTCCTTCACCTTCTAGAAGGCAACATAGTAAAATGACAACAGATAGAAAGGCAGGCACATTTTTGCTCTTTGACCTTCAGAGTTTTCTTTCTGTTCAAATATTTCCATTTCCAACTTCCCTTTGCTTTCTCCCTGGTTCCTGCAGTGACCTCTGGACATGCGGTGGAAACCTCAGAGCAAATAACATCAACTACGAGCCAAATGGATGGCTCCTGTCTTCTAAAGCTCTCCCAATTATCCCAGGTCTCACGCCCTGGTCTCAGGGTTAGCTGAGGAACGCGGGCTGGAGAGTCCTGCAACCTGGACTTAAATCCTGGCTTTGTCCTCACTGGCCTGGGACTGAAGCAAGTCACTGACTTCCCCAGCCACATTTCTCTTACGTTTTAAAAAGAATACCACCTCCAACCTAGGAGGATCATTTGGGGGATTAAAAATACAAATGCAAAGGAGGGCTCTGTACGCAAAAAGCACTCAGCATCCTATATAGCACATTTTCAGTGCCCACCCATGTTCAATGAGTGTCCCCTGCTATCACCGTTACCATTAGTCCCTTGGGGATCTCAAGCAAGGAAGGTTGACACATTTACTTAACACTTTCTGAAGACAGAAGGGAAAGCAGGCTGCTATGTTTTGTGTCCCGGCCAATTTACGACATAGCTCTGCAAACTCACTGAACACCTGCCCATGATAAGCAGCAGCAGGCACTGCAATAAACAGGTGGAAAAGGACACAGTCTAGACCTTTGCTGCCAAGGAGCACAGGCTGCCACCCCCAGAAAGCCGGTACAGAAGGCCCTTGATGGGGCCCGAGGCCATGAATGCCGCCCTTCCTCTCCCACATCCAGCTGGCATCCCGCTCCTGGGGCCATCCCTCTGGACGCGGGGGACCTCAGGGGCCTGACGAGAGACACAGCTCTGTATGCAAGAACGTGACTTCTCGCTGTCAATCACGAAACGTCAGCTCCCACTGACCAGAGATCACTTACCAACAGGTTGCTCAGACCAAAGTCTACTCACCCAGACTGAACTGAGTCCCACATCTTCAATTCACTCTCCTGGTCTAAGACACAAGCAGCCAGTTAATATATATGGACACGTAAATGGGAGTTCCCAGGAAAACCAGGTTCAAAGAGAACAGGGAAGAGAAGCGCACCTCATCAAGACACAGAGAAGGGCAGTGAGCCACTGCTATTTTCATCCTCATTATTCTGCTGCTACCTCAGGCCATTTTTCCTGAGTGTTCCAAACTGGACTAGCGCTCGGAATTTTAGGATAAACAAGGTGTTACTTGCTACAGCTGCATTTTTAAGAAAATGTATACACTAAAGGAGGAAAAAATGTTTCCATACGTTGCCCCTGCTGAGAAAAATACACACCCCAATAATTCAGGAGAGGAGGAGGGTAATTAATTAGGTTTCTCAGTTACTAAAGAAAACAAAGCCCTGGGACAGCAAAGTCTCACCAGAGTGTAAGCCCGGGTTGTGGCCACTCGTATGATCACCATGGGCACTTTGGGAATATGCGACAAAATGCAAAAAGCACAAAAAGCATGTAACTTCTCACCCAGCAATCCCGTTTACAAAGACTCACCTAAGGAGACAATCACCGGTGACAAACTGAACAATGAAATGTGCAAAAAAAAAAAAAGAGAGGATTGGTTACATAAATTCTGACACATCTACCTAACAAGAAAGCAGCCGGGAAGAACATAATTTACTGACACAGAACGGTGCCCTCCCTGTACAGGGGGAAGGGACAGGTTACCGAACAGCACGCAGAGCATTTTATCATTTATGCACAACAAATCCCTGCACAAGGGTGGACGTGTGTAAAGCTACTGCGAGGGTGTTCACGGAGACATTCACGGCGGTCACCTTGGGCACCCGAACTCTGCGAGTTTTGACTTTTCCCTCGCTCTTTTCCACGTGGTCCAACTCCTTAATCGTATATTCTTTTCCCCCAAAGCAATAAAGTTGTATTTTTAGGGCACCTGGGTGGCTCAGTGGGTTAAGCGTCTGCCTTCAGCTCAGGTCATGATCCCAGGGTCCTGGGATTAGGCCCCTCGTCAGGCCCCCTGCTCATCGGGAAGTCTGCCCCTCCCCCTGCTCGTGCTCACTTTCTCTAAAATAAATAAAATGTTTTTATTTTTTATTTTTTTTTTATTTTTTTTTTTTTAAAGATTTTATTTATTTATTTGACACAGAGAGAGAGACTACAAGTAGGCAGAGAGGCAGGCAGAGAGACAGGGAGAGGAGGAAGCAGGCTCCCTGCTGAGCAGAGAGCCCGATGCGGGCCTCGATCCCAGGACGCTGAGATCATGACCTGAGCCGAAAGCAGAGGCTTTAACCCACTGAGCCACCCAGGCGCCCAATAAAATGTTTTTAGAAAAAAAATTAAATAAGGTTGTATTTTTAAAAGCGCCAGCAAAGAGAGGATATCCATCACACACAGCACATATTCCTCAAAAATTATATTTCAAGTGAATATTGGTATTTTGAACCATTTTTGCTTTTAACAGTATGATTTGGTGTGTGCCTCCTAAATAAATATTGAACCTTCCACACAAAATTTTAACTTACTCTGTAAGAAAACTTTGTCTTAATCAAAATATTTATATACTTTTCCAAGTGCTTACACACATATTTTTCTAATGTTCGCAAACTTGATACAGGGGACAGAAGAGTTCCCATTTAAGAATGAAGAAAATGATCTAGAGATTTTACCTGACTCCTCTCAAAACAAGTCTGAGATGAGACATAGTTTTCTTAAGCCCCAACCCCACCTAACGCTTAGAATGTCCAGCAGGACCCGGTAGTTCAAACTTCAATACATTAAAAGGTACCCATTGCAGGACACCTGGGTGGCTCAGTGGGTTAAGCCTCCAATTCTCGATTTCCGCTCAGGTCAAGATCACAGGGTCATGGGATGGAGCGCCCCCTCGTCCTGTGAGGCCCTGCACTCAGCGGGAAGTTGGCTTGTACCTCTCCCTCCGCGCCTCCCCCAGGTATGCATGCACACATGTGCTCGCTCTCTCGAAATAAATAAAATCGTACAAAAGAAAAAAAAAAGGTACCCATTGTTTGTCTTCCATGGTTCTGGAGGGCTTTTGGAATAACCAACACCTGCATTCAATAGAAATGAGCATTATTTACTCTTCGATTTAGCCAAGCTGGCCTGCATAATTTATTCTCCCTTCCTTTGGAATTTCCGTCCACCTTAAACAAAAATCAAAAGTTAACAATCTCAAGTGTTGCTTTTTGTTGTTAAGAGTAGCTCACAAGCACTCCTGAAACCTCTTCTCAAAAGGAGCAAAAAGTTACCAAGAAAAAAAAAAGGCAGAAATGTTAAACAGACCCTGTCCCCAGGCTCACACTCCCAAGTAGCCTTGTGGCTCTGCCACCTGTTTACCCAAGACACCTGAGCCACCTTTACCCCTAAGGACCCCTTTACATTTTCCTCCTACGGATTTCATTATTTTCTAAAGTTTTATTTACCAAACTATGTATGTGAAATAATAACATTTCTATTTTATAGTCATCAAAGACATATTTGCAACCGTAGCTCTTTAGCACTATCCGATTCAGAGTATTATCAAACTTCCTTGAAAAAAAGCAAAGGCACTTAAGCCTTTAGCCCTACATGAGTCACCCTCTATCAAGCCATACCGTCCTCCGTGTTTTTCAGAATTAAGGGCATGAGTTTCAAGCACCCACTCTCTTCGTGGGTCCAGGGGAACTCAGGTCCCCAGGATCGGAACCACTGGTTTCTGCAAAGTAGGCAACCATGTTCAAGGAAAATAATAAAAAATAAATCCCTACATCAAAACTTGCTATTATGAACACAAAGTGTCTGAAAGCAAAAATGAGCCAGGAGCCCACAGCTTTGTGAAGAAGAATGCTGTTAACCCAAGACCCAGGTACGGACCATCAGAACCCCAGGATGACCAGAAAATGTTCTACAGAAACGAGGTGGCAACGTGACACAAAGGCATTCTCCTCTATCACATTTTTTAGGAAGATACCAAGTTCAGAAAGCAAACATTTATTGAGTGGAACTGAAAGCAACTTAATATAACTTCATCAATTATAAGATGCTTTCTTCCTGGCTCCCACAGCTCTTAAAAACTAAATACACACTGCTGCCCAAATCACAGAAAGGGAAAAGCAACCCATTTTTTTTTTCCTCCTGGCTCCAAATACTTACGTTTTCATTTCAAGTAACTGTCTCTCAAAGCTCTATAGTCATTAGCCCTGCTAATAATATCATCAGGTAAGACAAAACCAAACTTCATGAAAATAAATTAAAAAACTAGAACTCAGGACTGAAAAAAAAAATCTACTCCAAAAAATGTAGGCAACAAAGCTCATAATCCTGTAGGTCAACATCAGATAGTAACTCAACACCGGCTGGTACTTCGCTTGCCATTAATAATGAGCCAGCCTGCCTGCTCAGGTGTCTACCTTCCTCTTGAACAACAGACCAGTTTTTTAAGGCCATTATTTCAGGAGGTAGAGCTTGTTGCACAACTTAGAAACTTCACCTGTGCCCTTGGCTGGAAGGATATAATTTTTATAATCCTTTCTCATTTCAACATCGCCTGCCAGACTTTTACCTAAAATCTCCCATTAACACTCAGCTACATAAGATACTACAGAAAACAAGCCACCAGCCCACCCTGTGCTGAGCTAGACACATGTTAGCCATGTGTCTGGTATTGTGTGATGTGTTTAACCAGCACTACCTTAATTCTTACAATAACCCTGTGAAGTAGACACTACTCCCATCTTCCATTTTACCTTAAAATCAGGTATCTGAGACACAGAGAGGGTAGTTGGCGGAGGAGTACCCCCTCCACGGCACCCAGCAAGAATGCAGAGGGGCATATGAACGTATGATACCCTGAAAGGAAAAAATACTATGCCATGAAAAGTCTTGTTGTCCATACGGATGAATTCATGGTAGATGGAGAGCTAGAGCCCATAATGACTGAAAGTTCACTTTAGAGGTAGGAAGTCCCTCACTGCAAGAGAAAAAAGAAAAACCTTTCATACTTAGGTAAATTAGGGAAAGCAGAACATTCTTTAGTTAACATACAAAGGTTTCATGAAATCCTGGAGCTTTTAAAATGATAGAAGAAAGCAGCAAGGCAGGAAGGAAGAGACAGATAACCTGGGCCCCTTTCTCTGTTTCAGAAGAAGCTATGAGATACACAGTACGGGCAGAATAAAGTAATGGCAACAGGAGGGATCTAGGAGAATTACACCTGGCAGAGTGGCCTCCGAAGCTGAGAGGATTCGTGTTTAAGATGCAGGAAGCCATGGGCAGGGATCCTAGGATAGGGTATCACCCCAGAGAGGCCTGCCCTCCTGCCAGTGGGTCCAACTGCAGAAGGTCAGCCACCTTGCTCTGTGCACCTGGGTGGTCCTTCCCACCCTGCCACTGTGGACTTCGGGGCCTCTTTCCAGAGCTCACGCCAGGGGGCCTCCCACCGCCCCCCGGGGCCTGCTCCCCACTAACCGAGACTCAGAGGACCCCAGCACAGGACCGGTTCCTGTGCCAGGCCTGCTTCCTCTGGCGGAAGCTTCTGCAACAGAAATGATGTGTCTTCCCCTCGGGTTGTAATCTCCCCAGGGAGACACACCTGAAAGAGTTCAGAAGATACTGAACTTACGGATCAAAAGGGCACGATGACCAGAGAGCAGTGGTGCCCCAAACTCAAGTCACAGGCAGGCTACGATCGGGAGCATTGTACCAAGTACCAATTGACTAAAGGAAACAGGAAGCACTGTAAACTTGCTGTTATTTATCTCACTATAAACAGTTTTTAGTTTTCTCACTGTGTTAGTTACCAAATATTAGTGACGAGCTCATTTCACTGCATTTTACCTATTACCTGACACATTCTCTTCAAGCTTTCAGAGTATTGAAAACGACTGAAAAAAAGAAATGGTCCCTCAGCTAATTTACCCACCCAACAGCTTGTTCGTACCTCTTACAATTTTACTCAGAAAATTCTGTGCCACTCTTTCCTGCCTCATAAAAATGAAATGTACGTGGTTTAAAATTTAGTAATCTTCTCTTCCTTCTTATCTCCTTCTGAGAAATTGACCCTTAAAAGTTACGCAAAATACATTTTCAGGACAGTGATTCTCCACCAGGAGTGATTTTTGGACACTTGGCAGTATCTGGAGACTTTCTGTCACAATTGGGGAGGGAGTGCTGACATCTGGTGGGGCGAGGTCAGGGCAGCCGCCTGTACAACACAATGTACAGAAGAGAACCCACAAAAAAGGGAAAAAAATATTTCAAAAAATGTCCTACTATTCTTTCATAAGTGCTATTCTTTTTTACAGATAGAAACAAGGAAAGCACACGCTGAACCTTAAAATTCTAGAATTACACATACCATGGGAGAGGAGGAAGAAGAAACAGGTGAAAGTAGACCTTTGGCATCAGTTAGCCCGATGTTATGGTGCCGGGTTATGAACTCCACAGGCTCTACTGCCTGTGGCTCGGTAGGAGGGACAGTTGAGGTGTGCCTCCCTACTATAAACCAGTCCTCAACCGGAACACTGTTTTATCTTCTGGCACACCACCAAATGGCAATTCAGGAGTAAAATATCTTATTAATAAACATCAGTTTCACCTTTTTTTAAACAGTTTTAAAAAAGTTCTCAGCGGGGCGCCTGGGTGGCTCAGTGGGTTAAGCCTCTGCTTTTGGCTCAGGTCATGATCTCAGGGTCCTGGAATCGAGCCCCACATCAGGCTCTCTGCTCAGCGGGGAACCTGCTTCCCCCCCCCCTCTCTGCCTGCCTCCCTGCCTACGTGTGATCTCTCTGTCAAATAAATAAATAAAATCTTAAAAAAAAAAATTCTCAGCAAAAGTCCCTTGATGTAGATTGTGATTCAGTTAAGACCAGGCTTTTATTTTCACTTCCCCTCCAACTATGTAAAAACATTTGCATCACTAAACATTCTCATTTGTTTTGTGGGGGGAGGAGGGTAAGTGTTGCATTCAGATTTATTCAAACTCACCCACAGTGATAAATCCAGAGGTAGCAAAGAAAATCACCCTAGAATTTACTGCAAAAATTATAATGTTCTAATGCAGAGAATCTTATCGAAGGAACGTTTGCCTTTAAGTTAGGAAACTTGAGTTGGGCAAAGTCAGTTTACAGCTCCCAGAGCGGAAGATCGCGCCCAAGGGCCGTTCTCACCCTCTGCCCTTCGTCCGGCACCGGAGCCTCTCGGGGCGGCGGTGACTCCCGGCGCCAGGCCCAGCCTGCGCCTCGCCGCGATGCCCGTCCTGGCTGCGGTCGGCAATCACGGCGCCCCTCCCGGGGCCGGCCGGCCCGGTGCGGGGACCAGCGGCTGCGGACCACGGCCCGGCCTCGGGGCTCCGGGCCCCTCCGGGGGCATCTCTCGGTTCTCGGGGCGGGGGGTCTCCAGCCGACTTCTCCCGGGACCCCCCGCCGGGGTGACGGAAATGGGGCGGTCCGGGTCTCTGATGGACCCCCCCCCCGTACGTCCACCCATAAAGGGATCTTTCAAGACCCTTCCGCTGCAGCGCCCCCTGCCGGGAAGGCAGCTCCAGACGCGCCCCGGCGTGCTCGCCGCAGCTCTCAGGGCTGCTCTGCGAGGCAGCGGGGGCCGCCGCGCCCCGGGCCGCTCCAGGGGTGCAGGCACAGCTGCGCGGCCTGCAGGGCGCGCTCCCACGTGCGGAGCGGGGGCGGCTAGATTCGGGAGCGGCTAGATTCGGGGGCGCCCGCAGGTGTGTAAGCAGCGGCGTGCGAGCGCACTCAGCCCGGCCGCGCCCGGGAACCCCGGCGCGCTGCGAACCACACGCAGCTCCCGCGCGGAACCCCCACCCCGGCCGGCGAGCGCCACGTCTCCCCGCCTCACCTCCTCCAAGAACTTGGTCAGATCGTACACCTTGTGGTGCAGGATCAACCAGGTGCTCTTGCTGTGGTTGTGCTTCTGGATCTCTTCCAGGGTGTAGTACTGGACCGTCTGCTCCGACTGCTCGGCCATCTCGGAGCGCGGCGAGCCTCGGGCCGTGCGGACGCCAGCCGAGCCGGGAGAAGCGGGCGTTCGCCTCTGCTCGCTGCGCCCGGGACATTCCCGGGCCCCGGCTCCGCGCCCACAGCCGGCGGCCCGCGCCGCGGAGGGGGCGGGGGCGCACGGCCTCCGCTGAGTGGACAGGAGCCGTGTCACTCACGGGGCCCGCCCTCGGCCGACCGCGTCCGCCAACCCCAGCGCGCCCCCGCCCAGCGCGCGGGCCTCCACGGGCTGCAGAAGGTGCCCTTCAGGAGCGCGCTGGTTGGAGGGCGCGGAGGGCGTGGCGACCAGGGGCGGGGCTTCCCCTGCGTCTGCGCAGAAGGGTGCGGGCAGGGGGCCGGAGGGCACCCGGCTTGGGGCATCCGCGTAGGATGGCGGGCGGCGCCCCAACGAGGGTCCGCGGGGGGCCAGCGGCCGCACGCCACCCTCGCCTCGATTTCGCAATCAGGTGAGACCGGCCAGCCCTGGACGCCACCGTGTAATCAAGTCGCTCCGCTGCGAGTCTGTTAACTATTAAACTGTGAACGGGATGGGACAGTCCGAGCCTGGGGACGTAGACACGCAGTGCCATCACCCTGCTTCAGAGAAAGAGTGCTGCCCAGAATCGTCACTCAGGAATTGTGCTCCACACTCCCCCCCTCCCCAGGCCTGCCCAAGTCGCACAGGAAGAAAACCCAGAGAAATTATTTGTGCGGTGCAAAGAAAAAGTCCTAGTTGCTCCTCAAGCTCGGAAGCGCTTCTCCGCTTTTGACACTGATGGGGCGTTTGTGTCCTGTCTTGTCTCAACGGTATATTGTTACATAAATCCTAAAGGATCAACAGCACTTGGACTCCGGAGCAGCAACTCCCCAGCTCAGGGAGCACGCATAGAAAGATTACAAATGTTTGAGGGGGAAAAAAAGGAGAAATGCCAGCATATTATCAAGTCATCTATTAAGGCCCTTTTTAGCAACTGTAGTGACTTCCCAAAGGACCTACACAGCAGGTTACACATGTAGGTCATCCTCCTAGAGACTCAACACGCTCTTCCACATTAGAAGCCTCATAAATGTTAGCTCCTTTCCCCACTGCTCACTTTCTCCATAGGAACACATGGCCATGGAGACACATGTGGACACATTTGTCCAAGCTTTCTAAATAGCCTTTACAGATGATGGGATACATTGGTTTTCAAATATTGAACCAGCCTTCCATCTCTGAATACACCCCACTTGTTTACTGCTAAATTCTATTTTGTTAAAGAATTTTTTTTTATCTGTGTTTGTGGGAGAAATTGGTGTGCAGTTTTCTTTCACGCATGATATTTGTCCGGTTTGGGGATCAAGAGTAATACTGGCTGCAGAGAATGAGCTAGAAAGTATTTTCTTTTTTTCTCTTTTTCTGGAAGAGATCTGTAGAATTGGTTTTATTGTTCTTTAAAAGTAGGATAGGTAGAGTTCTCCAAGGAAACCATATGGTTTGTTTTTCAGGAAGTTTTAAACCATGAATTTAATCTCCGTAACAGACACAGGACTATTCAAATTATCTGTTTCACACTGGGTGAGTTGTGGTACTTTATACTCTTCGTGGAATTGATCCATTTCATCTAAATTGTCAAATCTATATGTGGTGTTGTTCATAATACTCCTTTATTATCCTTTTGATGTCTGTAGGGTTTATATGGCTATCCCCTGTTTAATTCCTGATATTAGTAATTTGTGACTTCTCTCATTTTTTTGGTTGTCAGTATTGCTAGAGGTTTGTGAGTTTTACTGATCTTTTCAGAGAGTCAGGTTACTCTTTGGTTTTCTCTGGTTTTTTTTTTCCAATTTCATTAATTTCTGCATTAGTTCCTTCTATGTTCATTTTTTTTTCTTTTTTCTAGATGCTCCCGGCAGGAGTTTAAAATTATTGACTTGACACTTTTTTCTCTTTTCAAATATTTACATGTAGTGTTATAATGTTCCTATAAATTTTAAAAATAGTAAACCAGATTATACGACTTCCTTAAACAGTTCTTAGAACTGATGAATCTTTCCATGACTTCTAGCAGAGGAGTCTCTTCAGATCATGCCTATATCTATAATCCAACATCAGTACTGTTCCAGATTTCAGTCTCAGTTCCAACTCAGGAAGTGGTTAAAAACAAAACTTTGGCACTAGTGATCTGGATCCTGCCCCTGGTTTAGTGATTTATCAGAGATGCATAACTATGGGCTAGTCAGTTACCTGTTCTAGGCCACTGCTTATAATATGCTTAGTAACAAGGTCTGGCACATAGACAGCATTCAGTAGATTTTAGCTAGTGCTGCTATTAATATTCTACAAGCCTTCCTTTTTCTAAAACACAGGTATGAGGAAACATCCTATCTGGCAGGTGCTCCAAAGTGAAGTAAATCTAGGCAAATGTGGAAACAAACCTGAGAAATTAAAGAACACAAATACTTATAAACTCCTGACTTCCCTTCCCTATAAAAAAGACATTTTTATAAACATTTAGAAAACCAACTCCACTCCTAAAGTTCCTCAGGTAAAAACGTACTGTAAAAAGCACTGTTTCTTTTCCCCTATAAGGCAAAAATAAGCAAACTTGATTACATCTTTTTAATTCATTTTCTAATTCTGTCACTCAGGCACAAGATGTGCTTGAACAGCCTTTCCCTGCCCATTGATAGTTAAATTCTCCATTACATAGGTATAACCATAGAGAACTGGTTGCCTCAAACAAATGGGCACTTCTACAAAGATGGAACTCCCAATTCAAATATCTACACAGATAATTTGCATTATATCCAGGCCTTTTAAATACTATATTAGCATAAGTTAACGTTCTCCTTCAAAAAATATCTAAATTTCTCATCTGTATAGCCTATTTGGTTGATTTCTAAATAATATCCTATTAGCAATCGTTTCCAAAATTTTCTAAATATTTTACATTTTTATTCATTTTCAAAGAAAGCACTATGGCTTGAGGTTGTTTCTATCCTTGTATACCAAATGTCAGTTGAGAATCTGTTCAATCGGACTGCAGAAGCAGAAATGAGGAGTAGAGAGCAATGGGTATTATCTGATCACAAAGCTCATCAAATGTCTGAAGTTCATTGCTAAAGTAGGGCGATTTTCCTAACTTCAAACAATAACAAGTTAATTATTTATCTTATTGTAAATACATTCATCAGCACGTTTTCCTTGTATGTCCATCTTTAGAAGCAGGCAAATAAGGAGAATGTTTGATAGTAGGACATAGCTGCAATATTACATTTATTTTTTAAAATCTCTTTTTGTCTCTAGCACAAGTAAATACAAGAGCAAAACGGTACACATAACAAAAATTCCAGGTATTCTATTTAACTTTGTAAAGGGTTTAGGGTTCCAGATAGTTCTAAGAAACACAGTTGATGGTGTATTTCCCAAGTCAGAAGCTTGCAAATTATCCAACTCATCTTCAAAACTGATTCCATTACCAAGTCCCAGAGACTTTCCCTCTTAAACATTTAATGAGTATTCTCTCTTTTTTTAAATTTTATTTATTTATTTGACAGAGAGGGAGAGAGAGAGATCACAAGCAGGCAGAGAGGCAAGCAGAGAGAAGAGGGGGAAGCAGGTTCCCTGCTGAGCAGAGAGCCCGATGCAGGACTCGATCCCAGAACCCTGAGATCATGACCTGAGCCGAAGGCAGACGCTTAATGCACTGAGCCACCCAGGCACTCATGAGGATTCTCTTTTATTCCTAGTACCATTCTGCCAGATCTGCCTTTCATGATTACCTGCCTACAATAAGGACAGGCTCTCCTTCTAGTCTTCAATTCCTCAGGTCCATCTTCCATAGAAGAATGAATCTAAATTAAAATCTGATCACATCACTACTTGCCTAAGACTTTCCAAGGTCTCTCAATAACTAAATTTCCCATTCAATTACCAGAGCATCCAAGATCATTCAAAATATGCCTCTCTCCAGCTCCATCTTTTGTCATTTCCACCTCAAACCTACAGCCTTGCCTAGTGACAGTGAGCTATTTTTAGATCTCTGGAGACACAGCATCCTATCCTCACTTCCACACCCTTGCTCAAGTCCCCTTTCTGCCAGAATACTCTCCTCACTCCTTTCTCCCACTTCCTTTTTCTTGGCCTAGAACTCAGGGCCCTTTTTGACTCAGCTTAGGAATCAACACTGGGGGAGGCATGTGCTAATCATACTCTTTCCTCCCACTAATGCCCACTCAGTATTCCTTGATTCTCTGATTATCTCTATCACACACTAAGTCACCAGTCTACACATCTGCCCTTCTCACTGGGCCAAGAGTTCCTCAAGGGCAGGGACAGTTGGTCACAGCTGTGTCTTCAGTAGAGTGCCTAGAACTCAGTGTATGCTCAATTAATGTTTTTGTTGGGGCACCCGGGTGGCTCATGGGTTAAAGCCTCTGCCTTCGGCTCAAGTCATAATCTCAGAGTCCTGGGATCGAGCCCCGCATCGAGCCCTGCATCGGGCTCTCTGCTCAGCAGGAAGCCTGCTTCCTCCTCTCTCTGCCTGCCTCTCTGCCTACTTGTAATCTCTCTGTGTCAAATAAATAAAATCTTTAAAAAAATAAATGTTTTTTTTTTAATATTTTATTTACTTGAGAGAGAGAGAGTGAGAGCATGAGAGGGGAGTTCAGAGGGAGAAGCAGACTCCCCATGGAGCTGGGAGCCCGATGCAGGACTCAATCCCAGGACTCCGGGATCATGAGCTGAGCCAAAGGCAGTCACTTAACCAACTGAGTCATCCAGGCGCCCCTCAATAAATGCTTTTGGATAAATAAGGGTATAAACTGATATAGAAGATGGCATGTAAGTACTTGGAAATGTCATAAGTTTACTTTAACCATACTGAAAAATGTGGATTAATTTGTCACTAGCAAGAGGAATAGCCAAGTCTTCTAACTTTTCCCAAGACATCTACTAAAGATAAAACTATTTTCTTTCGTTCCCAGGCTAGGAAACAAACAAAACAAAACAAAACAAAAAAGGCTAAATGCAACAACAACATGAAAATAGTTTAAAATGAACAATGTGCACACCTAGGAGCAATCCAAAGTGCTCAATGCATCCGCCTAAGTGTACAGTGTGAATGATGAAGAGGGCAGTGTAGTTACCTACCTGAATAAAAATATCACTTTGGACCTCTAAGGATGATGCTTGAAAGAAATAAATATTAGTCTCTGGATATCTTTACTTCCCTAATTCTCTTACTGATTACTGATATCACTCCCCGCCACCCACCACCACCCTACTTTCCTCCTTGGCACTCTGGCATAAGTATGAAGAAATAGCCCTCTCTTTGCTTTCTTACAGCAGGACCAGAATATTCAAATGAACTTTATTAAAGGAAGCAATAATCATTTTCCACCACATACAATGATCCTAGAGCCTGATAGAGTTTATTCATCTTTAATAAATGAAGTAGTGATGTCAACTGAATCAGTTCATTAGATTCTCAGTTCTCTTTAAGTGACTATGAGGCACACACCCGGTGGGAACCCTTTCTAAGAACACATCATGCTGAGTTCCAGTCTCCCTCTGTATGTTTGAGGACAGCTGATTATGCTCTACCCACAAATACAATCTTAGACATCCAAAGTCTTCAAATTCCAGGTCAAGGTGCATGCTGAACACAGCCTTAGCCCCCACTTGGGGCTTATCATCCTAGTTCCAGCTTCCTGACTAAAGATTTGACTCTTCCCCAGGTAGTCTTTCTCAGAAATGACCTTCGTTTTCACGTGGTATCTGCCTCACCACAAAATATGGCCCAATCTGTGTGTGCTCAGACAGTTTAAACATGATTTAACATAATGCAACAACCTTGATCTTCATAAAAGAGATACGAACAAACTGGTGGGTGGAATCTTTAAGAGGATCCTTTCCCATCTTGAATGCCTGTGAAATAAAGAGAAAAAACAAATGACTCATATACCGGGTAAATTGAATAAGCCTGGCCACAAGGTTGTCATCAAAATGTATCCTGTTAGTAAAGTTTTTACCTAGTAAAAATTCTGGCCCTATGACATTTTGTGTTCTATTAATTAAAAATAATGACGTAATGTTCATATAAATGAATGCACATACATGTTTTGAAGAATAATATAAATGAGCATCAATGAATGCTTTACTTGATTTGGAGACTATGGGCTCCTACATCCCATCCTTCTGCCACCCAAAAATCATTATTATCCTGAATTGTGCTTATTGTCTCCTTGCTTATAAAAAATATTTATGCATATATAAATACATCAAGAAACAATTTATTGTTCAGGTTTTCTTGGAGAGCTACTGAGCTTTATAAAAATAGAATTATACAACTATGTGTAGACTTCTATGACTTTTTTTCTAAACAAGAATGCTTTTCACAGAATTCTTCATAATAACCCCAAACTGGCAGCAATCTAATTGTCCATTTAACCTCAGAAAGGACAAATTGAAGTATATATACACAATGGAACACTATCCAGTAATGAAGATGACTAACATGCTGCTACCCTCAATAATATGGATCTCACAATCACGGTTACAAAAAAAAAGCTAGACACAAAGGAATTCATGTTGTACGCTTCCATTAATATAAATTTTCAAAAGAAGCAAGATTAACTTATGATGTTAGCAGTCAAAACAGTGATTATCTTGGGGTAAGTGGGAAAGTGGCTGGGACAGGGAATGAAGGGGAATGTTGGAGATGCAGGTAATGTACTTTTGGGTGTTACTTGTAGATAAACAACGGCGGTCCTTTCCAAAAAACTATAAAACTATCTACTTACGATTTATTCACATTTTAAAAGAGTTATCTATGTTGTTCCATAAGGCAACATTTCATTTTAATGGAATGGAACTAGACATTTAGTACTTGAGTGTTTGGTAATGTGGGCATGTTTGAAAATTTCAAATATATTTAATTCTGCATTGTTAAAATTGTTGAAGCCAGAGGCGGTAAGTTCAATAGCAGAGGTACTAAGAACACGAAGTGCTGACAGGCGTGCTTTGCAAAATGAAGAACACTAGACTTTACCTGTACTTATATAGATAAGAAAAGTAAGTGAATATATACATTCGTTTAAAACTGAATCCGCATTTATTTTTCAGTTTGTCCTAATGCAGTTTTTTTCTTCCTATGTGTATATACTAGGTAGGATAGAGAGCTTTTCTATCTTCAAAAATTTGTTTTAATAATTCCAGTGACTTCTGACATAAAACCAGACTATAAAAGTTTAGGACAGGGGTACCTGCGTAGTTCAGTTAACTGAGGGACTCTTGATTTTGGCTCAGTTCATGATCGCAGGGTCAAGAGATCTAGCCCTGCCTTGCACTCCACATTCAGCAGGGAGTTTGCTTCCCTCTCCCCACCTTGGGCACATGGGAGCCCCACTCCCATTCTCTCTATAATAAACAAATCTTTAAAAAAAAAAGGACAAAAAGTTTATTTGTTGGTATATTTGTTTCAAAAGATTGTATTTCGTTCACTTAACGTTACAAACTGCTATAGGCTCGTTTCGGTCATCAATCTTGTGATACTCACTTACCGTGACATCCAGCTGGTTGTAAGCACCCAAACACGCATTGAGCACTTCCTGCTGAGTTAGGAGGTTCCCTCAAAGCACTCCTCTTTGCCAAAGATTATTCTGCAAATACAAAACAAGTAAATTACTTTAGTGGATCCAACATTAAACACAATACCAAACCTCATCCTTTCACAACACACCGTTTGGATCCTGGTAAAGTATGAGATTGAAAAATGGCTCTTCTCTTCACAAAGATATCCCGGCCCTGCACCTATGCCGTTGCCCCTCACGGCCAGGAACTGGCATTGGAGTCTCCCAGGACTCCGTGTAAGGACTTCTGTTCCTACACTCACTGTCCCGGTGATCCAGCCTCGTGGCTTTAAATTCGGTCTACGACACACAGATCCTCTCCTCGTCCCAACACGACATGCCCAGAACTGCACCCCACCTGATCCTCACCCCCAGAGGTACTCCTTCCTCCCACGGCCTTCCGCTTCTCAGTCAGTGGCAACCCCGTCCTTCCAAGTCCTCAGGGCAAACACCTCGGCGCTCTACTTGGCTCCCCTGAGACCCCATGTCGATCCGCCTCCGAAACATACTCGAAGCACGTTCATGACCAACCCCACCTCCCCAGCCGTCCCCTGCTCGAAGCCGCACCACCGCTCTCCTAAATCACCGCCCTCGCCTCCCCCTCCCGTCCCTCGGCCCCGCGTCCCTCCTCAGCTCCTAGAAAAGCTCCAGGCACACAGCAGGCAAGTCATGAACGCCTGTCAACTGCAGGAGAGGTGCCGGCGCCGGGCTTGCATCCAGCTGCTGCTCCACAGCGCGCTGCACAACCTTCCAGTCAGGGGCCATCCGGCCTCCGCGGGCCTTTCAGGGGAGACAAAGGGCGCCCTCGCTAGGTGAGCCCAGAAAGCGGGCCAGCGCCCAGGGTGGCGCGACAGCTCCCCGGCCGACATACTTTGTGGATGCGGCCGTCCTCTCCCTTCACAGCCGCAAGGCCTCAAGAGCCCGGGACCCCACTTGGGCCAAACGCAGCTCTTCTCTAAAGGAACGCCGCGCCGGCGTCACCGGCGTCGGCGGGAAGAGCGCAGGCGCGCGCGGCAGGCCGGGGGAGCACGTGGCCATGCGGTGTGTTGGGGGGTATATGGGGCATGCCGGGAAAGCGCACGTGCCGCACGTGCATGGGGCTCGCCGGAAGCGGCGCCAAGCAGAGCGGGGAGAGCGCAGAGGAAGTGGCTGAGGAGCGTGGCTGAGCCAGGAGAGCGCGCGGGCACGCTGGGAGCGCCGCCAAGAGCCGCGAGGACATCTCCGAGGCGGACGGTGAGGTGGAGTGCGGGCCCCGAGGGCAGAGGGCCAACGTCGGTTGCGAGCCATCTCGGTGAGGGACCCAGAGAGGCGGCGCGGAGCGCCCGCCGTCGTCACCCGCACCCCTTCCTCGCGCCAGTGTGAAGGCCTGTGCGCCCGCCTCACGCGGCGACGG
>LNAC01000076.1:604328-647401 GCA_002007465.1 Ailurus styani
CTTTTTTTTTTTTTTTTTGAACTCGTACCTTTTTAAAAACCTTTTCATAACAGTAAACGTTAAAATAGAGCAGGAAAGCAGAGGGAAGGAATATTTTTATTTTTAATGATCTCAGAAATCCCATTGATGAGGTCGTTAACAACTTGTGGTAATTTGTGTTGACCTTTCTAAGAGTATTTCCCGTTTTAAAAGAACCAACCGGTCCTCTGGAGACCATTTCAAAGACTCCTTCTCGAGGGAGGAAGCTGCGTGGGGCCAGCCAGAGGGCACCGTCCCCCGTTGCCTTAGACCACGGCTCATTGGCTTCCTGATGTCACGCTGAAGGCTGGTCGTGCTCCAGATTCCCGGGCTGAAACGTGATTACTTTTCTTCTTAAAGGGAGAAAATAGGTGGCTGTTTAAAAGTTGGAAATACTAGAATCTCAGTTACCTTCCCCCTGCTGTATGTGTGCACGTGAGAGAAGCTGAGCTTAACTCAGCTACTTTAACATTCCGGTTTTCTCTAAGACACAGGAGAGACTTCGGAGGCATGCTCTGTGAATTATCAACTGTAAAATATGTCCCAAAAAGAAGTTTTAAAGCAAAGTAATTTTGGAAAAGGAAATTAGATAACCAAAATTAGAGACCTTAGTAAATACTTCTTTTCATGTAAAAAGATGAAAAATATATTCAACCTCGAAATGCTTTGCAGAGATAACCTGAAACAACAGAAGACTTCGCTAAACATTTAGATTTTCGAAAAATTGTTATTGTCATAGGAGATACTTTTTTTCCTCTGAAAGCAAAATGAAACTATAGAATAGCCAGGAACTTTAAAATAAGTTTATTAAATGAAGACAATGGGATAGAAATATATCTAGTATCTAGATCAGAGTAGACATGTAATAAATAGTAGCTCATTTTTGTATTATACTCAAATTATTTTACTTATTTGGAAGGATGAAAATTTTCTGACATGTATTATGATGGTTGCGTAACTGTAATACTAAAACCATTGAATTTGATAATATTAAAAGGTGGACTAGAGGTTATTTGTATTACATTTTAAGTTTGTAACAAAAGGTTCTAGCAGGTTAAAGAATTATTTTTTTATTAAAGATTTTATTTATTGAGAGAGAGTGTGTGCGCATGGGGGAGGGGGGCAGAGGGAGAGAGCATCTCAAGCAGACTCCCCACTGAGGGCAGAGCCAGGCTTGGACTCAGTCTCACAACCCTGAGATCATGACCTGAGCCAAAATTAAGAGTCCGCCGCTCAACCGACTGAGCCACCCAAGCTAAACAATTCTTAAGGGTAAAATGCTAGCGATATTTAAATGCTAAAATCTGCTAATTTGTTTTTATTGTCTTATTCCAACACAATATCAAATATTCTGTGATGGGTTGGTATTAAAATCCTTTGATAAAATAGTTCAATACCATTTTATTTCTCTTTGTTTATTTTTAAAGGCCTGACGTAGCTGAGACATTCAGTCAACAGGAAAATATGAATGATTCTAGACAGCAATCACTGTTCTTCATCACACCTCCAGATTTACACAAACTCTGTGCTGTTAGGATAATATTGAGTAATGAAGTGGCAGATACTGAGATTAGAAGTACACAAATGAAGATGTGCAGGTAAAAAATCCATTTTATAAGTAAGGCTTTCTAAATTTTTTGAGGCCTATTAGAGCTGTTTTAGAAGTATCTCCTTTAAAACGAAACACTCTTTCATTTAATCTGTGTATATAACTTTAAATAAAGGAATTCCGTTTTGTTCTGACCAAGTATACTGGATTACATTTAGGGAAGGACTTAAAATATCTGTGATTGAGTGTCACATTATTGAGTTTTTATATTTGTGACTTCCGTGTGATCTTTTTAATTTAAATTTTTTATGGACATCAATAAATTAAATCAGGTTCCCAAAAACTTAGAGGTAGAAAATAATAAATATTTACTGAGTACCTATTATTTATGGACACTTTAGGAGATACTGGAAGTATTTTAGATTAATGGGGTTTTTTAATTTGCAGGTCAACATAAGATAATTTCTGAAGAGTATTTCTCCAATAACTATTTTGGAATGTCTGATCCAAGATAGTCTTTGAAAATCGTCTTGGTTGAAGCCTAAAGTGTAACTCCATGACTGCTAAGAACCCACCATGTATTAGTCCCTTAAACTGTTTGAGTCACTCAAAGAAGGACTCTTGGAATACAGATTATATCTGTAACTGAATTTCTCATAGAGAAACAAACACAAGATTGCTGGGGAGCCAGAAATAAGGAAGACACTCTTGGGGTGTCCTCCCATTTTGCTCTTATTTGCAAAAGTTTTCTTCTCCCCATTGTTTATTTTCCCAGTAAAGTCCAACCAGGAGCCTGTACCCTTTGTGTTAAGGTATAATTTGATACTTATTGGACATTTACCTGTGACTCCTTTTGGAAACAAATGGGTGGGAAACCTGAGATTTTCTGCTGTTTACCCTCAAATTGAAGGTGGCTATGTGCACAGAGTGAGATGTCTTGATTATTGTCCCAGTAACTGACAAAGAGGCTGGAACAGATCAAAGAGAGGCTTAGCTATGTCAGACAAAGGCAGGCCCTGCAAAACCAAGTTTCTGCTACACCTGGTTCTGCACCAGGGTTCTGACCAGAAACAGACTGGCCCATCTTACTTTTTGAGGTAACGTCTCCTGGCCACACAGACACTCTTATTTTTTAAAGTTTGTTTTCTTGATACTAATTTTGAAATTTTTCATGTGTTTTATCTACCTTTTCCTTGATCTTTGAAACAAAATTCTTGATGATAATTTGAATTGTGATTTTTTGTTGTGAGTTCATTTGGCTGTTAAATGCTAATAAAATGAAGCCACTACCCACTTCATTTAGGCTTGGGAAAAATTTCCTTTTTGAAGGAAAAGCATCTAGTCGGTAGTTCTAACATTGAAGTAATTGATAATTTCACTGATAGATAAATCCTTAGACTCTTGCCTCCAATACCTCCTGACTACCACTTAAAAAAAGGAAAACAGGAGTTAGAAGAACTGGATTCTTAACAATATTTAGATATCTTCAAGTCGCTCTTTGAACAGAAATGGAGTTTTAAATGAGAAAATTAGGTTCACGGATGAAATTGGGAAACTCAGATGCAAGGACAATATTCTTATCAATATCTGAGAGCTTGTAACATTCTTAAGTCTTGGCTGAGTGGCTGAAAGTTCAAATTACCATGTTAAATGCGGGGAGAGATACGAAGTCTTTATAACACAATCTTTTCCTAGAAAAAATGTAAACTTTTGAATAGAACTAAGCAATTTTCAGAATGTTCTGATAAAGTAAAATCAGACAGAGGGCAAGTCCACTTTAAAATTATACATTTCATTTCCACAGGCAAATGCTGTATTTGCACCAAGATATTCTTACATCACCTGTGCCTGGAATATTAAGCCAAATTTGGGTAGTGATGGCGGTTAGTATTTTAAAATTTTCTGAAGTATTATTGCTAATTATTGGGAGCAATATTGATAAGTAATAATTCAGGTATTAATTTTAGCTCAAATTGAAGGTGGTTTATAAAGTCAAATTGCCATGTTGTAGTTTGATTAAACCATTTATAGACTTTAACTTTGATATACCTGATGTTTAAAATTCATGTTTGTGGTTCTTTAATTTAATACTTAGTTTTTTTGGTCACAAATGCTAAGATAAAGACTATTAATGAATAAAATATTATAGTATAATTTTAAGAGCATGGCCTCAATCTTTTTTTTAATATTTTATTCTTTAGAATTCCACTTAATATAAAGGAGCACATTTCCTATTCCAATGTATCTCCAGTTATTTTTAAAGAACTTGGATCGACTATTTATTTATTTATTTAAATCTTGATATTTTTTCTTCTTTTTTTCCCACCAAATATTTATTTATCTATTTAAGAGAGAAATTGTGCTCATCCTTGCATGCACACACATGGCGAAGGAGAAGCAGACTCCCTACTGATCAGGGAGCCTGGCATGGGGCTTGATTCTGGTACTCTGGGATCATGACCCGAACTGAAGGCAGATACTGAACCACACAGGCTCCCTGACAGTTTTATTTTTAATTTGGAAATTTTATTTAAAAAAAATTGTAGGGACTCCTGGGTGGCTCAGTCATTTAAGCCTCTACCTTTGGTCCAGGTCATGATCTTGGAATCAGAGGCCCACATTGGGCTCCTTGCTCAGCAGGAAGCCTGCTTCGCTGGCTGCCTGCTGCTGCTCGTACTCCTGTGTGTGCTCTCTCTCTCTCTGACAAATAGTCTTTGAAAAAAATAAAAAATAAAAAAATAAAAAAAATTTACACGTAATAAAATTACAGTGAGAAACCTATTTTCCCAGTGCTGTATGTCACTGGAAATGGTAATGAAATGCCAAAAGTCTTTATAAAAATTTTATTAATCTCAGATTTTTATCAAAAATCTTTCTGAAAATCCTCATTCTGAGATTTTTGTTCTTCAGAATCCAGTGAAATGAACATTTAGTAATACTAACAAGCCATCAAAAAACCTTTATTTCCTTTATTTTTCTTCTGTTATATGGTTATGTAGTCATTTTTTATTTTCTCATTTTTGATATCATTTTTAAGAAAGATAAGCTGTCTCTTATTTGTGTTCTTCTCTACCTGCAAATCTTTATGGAACAAGGAGACATTGTTTCAGAGTTCTTGTAAATTCAAGCATACTAATCTTAGCAAGAATATTAGAAAAGTAGCCAGCTAAAAATGTGTTTTGCTTTCTTACAAAGATATTACATACTATAAATTTTTTGAAAATATTTAAAGTATAAAATTGGATTTTTATACATACTATTTTGAAACTTGCCTTTCATTTCTCCTTGAACAGCCTCTCCTGGATGTTGCTCTGTTTCGGTATATGCATCTTATTCATTGTTAAGGCAGTCAAATATCATTGTATGGGTGTATAATTTCTAATTTCTAATGCACATATGAGTTTCTAGTTGTACTTCGACAACACTTCAGAAAGCATCATTGAAATTATATAATTTGTACTTGGTAGTTTGGGTTAAATTCCTAGAAGTGCGATGGTAGTACATTTTAAACTAAAATCTAGGTAATGCAATTCTCTGAAAAGCTTGTACTAGATGGCATTTGAATAGTATATTGATAGAGTCTGTATTTCCACATTCTCATAAACACTAGATATTCATATCTGCCAATCTGTTAGGTTAAAAATAATACCTTCTTTGATTTCTGTTTCTTTCATTGGTTAGTTGAAACACCTTGGCCTTTTGAACTTCTCTTGAGTTTACATTTGTGTCCATTTTCCTTATTCATGCCTAGAAACTTTTTAAGAAAGGTGTTAAATACTATATGGAATTTATTAGCCTTTTCCTTTTCTGGGTTCATGTCGCTCTCAGAAAGGCTTTTCCTCATTTTGAGAATGTTCTCAAATGTTTCCTCATTTTGAGAATATTCCTTTTTAGGGAGAGAATTATTATCCCTTGCTTCTCCAAGGCATAGAAGCTGTTAGGATGATAGCCTGTTGATGGGTCGGCTGCTGTAGAGTGTTTAAATTCTTTATGTATTGCATTATTTAACAATATATTTGTGTTAAGTAATTTTTGTAAATGTAGATTTTTGTTGTTTTGTTGTTACAGATACCATTTTATAAAGCTGGGAAACTTAATGCCTATATTGAAAAATACGGAGCTAAAGTAAGTTTTTAAAAGGATAATAATTCCAAATATTATTTATATTGATTATGTATTCAATTTTTTTGTCAGCAACAAAAATTAAAATATATTTCTCATATATTGCTTTCCATGTGAAAGAACCATCTTTTTAGTTTTTAGAGTTTGTATAGAATTTTTATTTCTTCCATAAATACTTAGTACAATTCACCAATCAAATTATCTGGGCCTGGCATTTTCCTTGTGAGAAGGTTTTTGACTACAATTTCAATGTCTTTAATAGATTATAGAACTATTCAAATTATCTATTTCAAGGAATGTGTCCATTTCACCTAGCTTGTTATATTTATTGACATAAAGTTGCTTTTAATATTCCCCTAATTTCCCTTGCTGTAGAATCTGTAGTTATGTCAGCTGTCTCACTCCTGTTATTGGTAATGTGTTTTGTCTTTCTTTTTCCTCCTTAATCTGTCTTGCTAGAGGCTTAGCAAGCTTATTGATTGTAAAAAACAAGCTTTTGTTTTGGTAGATTTTCTCTGTTGTTTTACTATTTTGTATCTCATTGTTTTTCATTTTCGTCTTTATTATTTACTTTCTTATGCTTACTTTGGGTTTATTTTGCTCTTTTTTTAGTTTCTTAAGGTGGAAACAGGTCATTGATTCGAGAACATTCCTTTCTAATATAGACATTTAGTGCTATAAATTTCCTCCTACCTATGTGTTTGGTTTTGATTTTCCTCAGTTCAAACTGCTTTCTAATTCCCCTTTGATTTCCTCTTTGAACTGTGGGTTCGTTAGAAGTGTGTTATGTAGTTTGCACATATCCAGGGATTTTCCAAGGATCCCTCTATTGTTTTCTAATTTAATTGTGACTAGAGAACATGTTTTATATAACTTGAACCTTCTTTAATTTATTGAGACTTGTTGGCCCAGAATATGGTCTTCCTTAGTAAATATTCCTTGTCTACTTAAAAACAATGTGTATTCTGCTGCTGTGTCAGGTAGTCTATAAATGTTCATTGGGTCACAGCAGTTGATAGTGTTGTTAAGCTACTATATTCTTCTTATTTTCTACTTGTTTTATAAATTATTGAGAAAATATGGTACAAAATTTGACGGTGACTTTAGCTCCAGTGGTCAATGACACCATCTTTGTCCTGAAAGGCCTCCAGGTCATGAATCAGGGTGGTTATTGATGACAGAATTACATTTCCTCCTTGTATGCCAAGGCTGATTATATGTTGATACATTCTACTGTATCTGGGTTAATGCCTCAGTCCAAGCAGTAAAGTCAGTACAGAATCAAGGAGAAAGCCATTTGGCTTGCTAAGGAAGATCCTGATAGGTTATGGGATTTATTTGGCTGTTTAGGCCTGAGACCCTGGGTTCACGTTTGAGGTTAGTGTTACAGGTTGGCTTTATCCTGGTGCTTGAAGTCCTATTGATAGTATCCTTAATTAAAATATCTGTGAAACAGATTGAACAGATTTGGTCTTTTTCACTGCCAACAGAGTAGTTACTTGTGTCCTGGGAAAATTCACCAGAAACCAAAATAGTACAAAAATGAGGGGAGAATAATATGGGGAAACAATTCTCCTTGGCTCTCTCATTTTTCTCCATATATTACTAAAAGCGGCAATGGCAGCATTTTCTTTTGGACTATATTTGCGAGGATATTTATATAGAAGAAAACCTTGGTTCTTTCCCTATCCCTGGGTATTTTTCTTATATGCATGTGGCTAATCCATGCTCAGCTGATGACTTAAGAGGGACTCTACTGATTTCAGAGTTTGCTCTCTGCAGCTCTCTCCCCTCTAATATTTTGCCCCCAAAACCAGCTCCCTTGACCTCTTGGACTCTCAGCTATCCCCTCAAGTAAGGAAGCCCACTGGGTCTTCCAGGGTCCTGCCTCCCTGCACCACAGCCTAAAAACCCTCTTTAATCAATATGCTGGAGTCTAATTGTAGGTTTCCCATCTCTTCAGGATTGCTCTTACTTCTTGCTAGATGTCCAGTGTCTTGTGAACCACTGTTTCATATAACTTGCTCAATTATTGCTTATTTACCTCAAGTGGGAGGATAAATCTGGATCCTATTACTTTTTATTAGTCAGAAGTTAAAGTCTTGATTTTGAAAAATTCTCTACGGGTAGAGATAGTCTTCTGGTTTCATGTGTGCCCATGTAAGTAATTGTTTTCTGATGTTGAACTAGAATGAACAACAATGAGCATTATAATATAGTTCTTTGCAGAGCAGAATACGAAGTATAATGTAGGGTCCTAGCACAGGAGCTCTAAAACTTTAGGCTTATTAGGCCAGGATAAGGAGGAAGAATTTGGCCATTGTAGCATGATAGTCTTCATGGTTTCAAATCGAATATGTTTTAACACTAATTTAACTTTAGAACCAGATAAGATTAGCTGTAGTGATGACTATAACTCATATCCAAAATAACCCAGGTTTTTAGGTGGTGATCTAAACATACATTTTCCTTGAGTATATAGGACATCCCAATTGCTATAAATTTGCCTATGTTTTGTTCTTTAATATGTTTAGGTAGAGGCTCCACAAAGAGTAATTCCTGTAATTCTTCAAAACTGCCTTTCATATTCACTCACGGCTAGACTTGCTCCAGCCTGGAATAAAACTGGCCATCTCTTGGTGCAAGGTGACGTTATCTCTTTCAGGGGTTTCTGAAATTGGGGGTTTCTCGATTAGATTACTTCTATTCTGCACATCTGTTTTAAATTTCAGGATATATTATTTTTAGGGAATAGTTTTTAAAGCATAGCCCCCACTAAACCTTCTCAGGCAAGTCCACAACAACATAAATGTCATCCTACTTAGGATGATATCCAGAGGCCTGCTGATGTTTTTTCAAAGAATTTTTAAAACTATGTAATAGTTGATGTTTAGAAAGGAATAAATATAAGTTATGGAGCATTATAATACAACAAATACAAATTATCAAAAACTGTTGGAACCAAAAGGCTATTCTGGATTTTGTGTTGAAGTCTGATCATTTTCTAAGTATTTGATGCCAGGAAATGTTAGAAGGAAGAATTGGGCATTTGTCCTTTTAATTGAAAAGATACTTTTTGAGTGGTTATACTTTTTCTCTGAACTGTCTTTAGATTATTCCTTTGTGTAAAACTGCCTTTTAAGGTATTTTCCTTAGCTTTGATAATTAAATATAAAAGGTTGTATTTCTTAAGCATGATTTATAAGTTATAATAATATGGCATACCCTATGAATTTTTTAAGGAAGAGAATTTCTTTCTCAGATGGGAAAGCAAAGTGCTGTTGGTAAGTAAAAATGCATAAGTCAATAGATAATACATTAGTATGGTTAACAGTCATTAAAGAAAACAATGTTACAGATTGTTGGGTTGTTACAGTCTTAATAATTATCAGAATATAATCACTTATTATTATAGTCACAATTTTACCCAATATATCCTCTCTGGGTCACAATATATGTTCTTATAAGAAAAAAAATCTCACTTCTCTTAATTGGAATAAAATCTATATATTTAATATCTCTACTTAATTCAAATTAATACTCTGAAGAAGTTAAATTCTGCAGGCATTCATAATGTATAGTTTCCAGAGTCATACCACTGAAAATTCTTTAGTACCATTTTAAGTAAAAGATGTATTTCTTATGAGAACATAATTCTTCTTAAAAGAGGAAAAAAATGATTGTCTAAAGAGACAAAGATGATCTAAAATACACAGTTTATAGTATGGTCTAATTCTTTCATTGATAAGCATGGCTGTTCAAGTAGACCTGTTCCTAAACAGTAGTCCACAGATAGCAGACAGGTGGAAATCCTAAACCTAAGTAGACATTAATCAGTCATGGTAGCTTTCACCACAATTTGGGCATAGCCTTAAATCCTGAGCTAGCACCTATAATCCACAGCTGTTTAATTTGAGTTGATTTTGAGGCTGAAGCCTATTTGCCCTCCTACTGGTTTTATGTTTAAGTTGGACAGGGTGGTCACTGTGCTCTAGCTCTGGGCAAATGGCTTCATTACAGCAATTCAGTTTCATGCTCAGACATTGTTAAGAGACTATAGCTGTCAGAGGTTAAAGATAAAAGTTGATAAGAGCAAAATTCCTCGCTTTTTTGTTAGAATTTTTCTTTTAGTTTTGCCAAATGTAATCTTCTATAGAAAAATTGATAAATAAGTGTATAGCTCATTGGATTTTCACAGACTAAACATATCCTCATAACCAGTTCTCAAATCAAGAAACAGAGCAATACCAGCACCCCAGGAATCCCCTCATGCTTTCTTTCAGGTACTACTCCTTCCCAAGTCACTCTCTGACTTATATAAGTAATTCTAATTATGAGAAAGCAAGGTAGAAGCCTTGGGGCTCTATGAGATTTGTATTGTATCTGTTGGTATATTGATAGGCATTTGTTAGGAAAAGACTATGAGGTTAGGAGGTTGGCATGGCACCTCTCCCAATTTAAGAAAACAGTGTCCATTTTTCACATATAATAGAAATCAGGTTTGTAAATTACTTGATGAATTTTTCTAACTGTGGGATGTCTCATTGTTCTTATTATAACCCTGCCCTGTGATCCCCCCAATACATACGTGCCCATATTTTCGTGTTGTTTCAGGCCTCTGTCTCATCTGCATACTCTCAAACATTACATGGTGATTTTTTTGGATTTTACCATGTGAGGAAAAAAATACATATTCTTAATTGAGTTTCTAACGTGAATAAATTAAGTGAAAGTTATTTTTTGTTACTTAAAATATTTAACTTAATAAAATAGAGTAATAATTCCAGAAAATTCACTGTTAAATATTTTATTTTCAGTATTAGACATCAATGTAACCGAAATGCAAGTTTGTCTAAGTATAGAAGCTTACACAATCAGACTGCCAATACCTGAGGTACCATGTATTTTTATTTCTAGGATTAACTTTGCTATATTTACTATATACTTTACTACCAACATGCTAGTAGGCTTTAATTTTTAGCAAGAGTGATAAAAAGAGTTTTTATTATCAAAATCCATATTATTAAATGCTTAGTATGTTGATACTGTTCTAAATCTGTTTACTCATAGAAAACATTCTGTCAGTTTAACACAGATCTTTTAAAAAATTTTTTAAAGATTTTATTTATTTGAGAGAGACAGAGCATGAGCAGAGGGGAGGGGCAGAGGGAGAGGGAGAAGCAGACTCCCCACTGAGCAGCGAGCCTGACTCAGGGCTCCATCCCAGGACCCTGAGATCATGACCTGAGCCAAAGGCAGAGGCTTAACCCACTGAGCCACCCAGGTATCCCGCCAAATATTCTTGTATAGTTGCAATTTGTCCTTTCTCAGATATTTTCACACGGATTTACTAATGATGCTCGGTCTAGGTTATGCCTGAAACTGAAATATTTGTCACCCTCACTAGCCCCAACTAGGTTCTTTCTTGTATTTGCTCTTGGTTACTGGCATTAATAACCAATCAGTTAACTATCTACAGATACCAGAGTTATCCTTGGATCTTACTTTCTATATCCAATCAACCATTAATAGCCTATCTTGGTCTCTGAAATCTCTTCCTCTCTCTCCATTTCTGCTGCTCTAATTAAACGCTCTTCTTTTGCCTGAACTATTAAAATGGTTTCCATATTGGCCTTCTTTTTTTCCAGCCTTTTCCCTTATTTATTCTCTAGTTCTTCTTCACAGTATCAACAGAGTTCTCTTTCTAAAACAAACGGCCCCAACCTAAGTATCTCTAGTATCTCAACATTGCCTAGAGCAAGTAAAGACCAAATTCTTTAGCTTGATATTATAAAGAAGAAGGGGTATTTACTGAGTACCTTGTTAGTGCACGTCTGTTCAGAAAAGGACACGTTATAAATATTTGTTAAGTAAATATATGTAAGAGGTTAACTCTCTTTTGGGGAATATGGGTAGTTAGCCAGTCTTCAGAAAAATCTATGTTGAGAAAAGCCAATATAGACATTAAGTCCTGGTACCACGGAGATATCTGCAGCAATTTGTTTGAGTCTCTGAATAGTGTCGAAAATAGCCAGAAGGATATAAACTCAAGCTATGTAAGTGGGTGTATATGAGAACCCATAAACTGTGAATATTTGGACATGATACGTACTCTTTCTGAATTCAATTTTAGGTTCTGTTTTCTTCAGTCTATTTATTCACCTGCAGTCAGTCTTTCCTGACGTTCACAGCCATCCCAGCACTTGACCATCCTTTTCTTTTTATAGATTTTATTTATTTATTTGACAGAGAGAGAGGAGAGAGTTCATATGCACACAAGCAGGGTTAGTAGTAGGCAGAGGGAGAGGGAGAAGCAGGATCCCCACTGAGCAAAGAGCCCAACGTGGGGCTGGTTCCCAAGACCCTGGGATCATGACTGGAGCCAAAGGCAGAACCTTAACTGGCTGAGCCACCCAGGTACCCTTTTCTTAGGTCACAGATTAGACAACTTTGCCTTAAGTTAGTGTATCACAGGGCAGGATTTATCTCCTGTGCACAGGGTAATATGAGTCCTTATTCATTCTTACTATCTTTGCTTTCTTACCTCACAACATAGCCAGCAGTTCTTATCTTCCTATTCCTTCATTCATGTTTTTCTGCTCTGCCCTGCTCCCTCATTTCCATTACTTTTAATAAATGCTCTAAGAATTCAGGGAAGGACCAGTCACTGAACATAGAGGAGATGGGTTTAGCTCTAGGCCTGTAAGGCTCTTATTGGTAGAACTCAGATCAATCACAGTAAGGGCAGTGCTTTAAGCAAATGTTTTGTTATTTATAACTTGTCTAGGCAATAAAAAAAAGTGGCCAGTTTAATTGGTGTTTGTTGAAAAGCAGTACTAGAGAATGATGTTAGAACATTATTTCCCAAAAGCTGTGTGATGATAGGTTAAAAAAGGGGTGATGAGGTATTATGAACCATTCTTTCTGATCCTAACAGTGTCTTCTTAGGAGGACATTAATACTTCACTTGAAGTCTCTCTTTATCTTTGATTCACTGTATTAAAATGCCCCATAGGGTAAGGAAAGATTAAGTGGAAAAGGACTGGCAAACTATAAGTTTAAATACCCTGCAGATAGGGCAACTGAGGACCAGAGGAAAAGCATTCCGGGAGATGGAAAAGGGATACAAAAAGAGAGTATTGGCTCTGTGCTCTCCCTTCCAAAGAGCAAATACAGGAACAACTCCCTAACTCATTCTCCAGGGGAAAAAAAAAATTAAGACACTGTTGTTACAAAATGTAAATACTTCCTTTAGAAGGAATTCAACTTCCTATAAACATAATCAAAAAGTTGAAAACCAGTTGAAGTAGTGTGAAAGAGGTTCAGGGTTGGAAAATGAGAGAAACCATGAAATACTTGATTTATTGTACAGAGAGAAATAGGAAAATCTGAAACATTGATTACATTATATAAAGTGTTATGCACCTCCAACTTTAAACTAAGCCTTTAAAATCACTTTGTAATTGACTGTGTATGTGTTTCTTTTTGCTTGACAAATTCTTTTGAGGACTTACTTACACATTATATCTTATTTCTATTAAAAGCTGAGAGAATTTGGTATTTCTCAGAGTATTATAAAGGATTTTGATAATAACAAGAATGCTGTAATTGAAGGACATTCAATTTTAAGCAACTGGTGCTACGTTTTGCCAAGGTGAGATTTCAATTTCTATCATCTGAGATGGGTCAAAGTTACAGTTCATTCTCTCTCATTTTGCTTCAGCAACGATGCATACAAAAGTATAAAGGTATTTTTGAAAGTGATTTGTAGCTTAAAAAAGGTATCATACAAAGCCATCAATTTCCTGTATCAAATTACTAAAACAATTTTATCATACACTTACATTTTTGTTAAATATAGTCTTTACAAAAGTAAAATTTCTAGATATCTCATTATGAAATTACAACTCTTATAATAATATCAGTAAAACTTCATAAACTGTGCATATAATTAATGATTCATTATCATTTGATAAGAACTGTTTTAAGTTTGTACTGTCTTCAGGGGAAAAATGGCTTGTTTATTAATATAAATAGGACTATTGGGATGAAATTTTAACCTCCTTAGGAAAAAGAGCCTTAATTAATTAACAGAATATTCATAATAATTTAATCATCAAAGCAGGGAAGAGGTAGGTAGGGAACATAGGTTTGACTCTGATTCATTTAATTCTTAACAGACTTTTCCTTAAAGACTAACAGTTACTAGGCATACTTCTGTATGGCAATATTTACTAAACATTATTTTGTATTTACTACTGGCACATTGCATTAATTCAGCTTAGTTTTTCCTAACAATTCTGGCTGTTAAGATTTAATACAATGGTATACTTGGAACTAGGAGCAAGTGATTAGTTTATTACTTATGTATTGACAGTGGCTAAATCTTTTTGAGTATTTTCTAAATTACATAGTTAAATAAAATTATATACAAGCACTGGCTCATAATATTTTACCAACTCTTATTTTTCATAGTATGAAAAGGGGACAAATAATAAGTATTCTGCACACCACACCCCCTGACTGTCCTTTTCACTCATATGAAGATTTCCGGATGTACTGGTATGAGCTGGTAAGGAACAGAAATGTATATTGTGTTAGAAGCTATTTGATTTTTGCTTCTTATAATTTAACCTAAGTTTAGTTTTTTCTTAAGAGGATTTCAACTTTGTTCTTAATTTTTAGTATGGATATAAACTTCCAGAAGATTGTGGAAATACCAAAATATACTGCAGCGTCTACTTCAAAATGTCAGGAGGAAGGATCTTCACATATCCTTTTACACACCACTTAGAAGCCCACTGCCAATCTCATGATCCGGTCTTACTCCTGGCTCTGATGTTGTCATCATTTTCAACCTTCTCTATGTCTGAATGAAACTGCGTTCCCCTCTACTACTTTTTTTTTTCTTCCCCTGCTTGAATGTTTGTTTTCTTTAAAAGTTTTCTATTTTTATTTGAGAATGACCTTAATAATGGTTATTTTTTTCTCTTAAGCATTATTGTAACAATTTAGGCAACAAAAGGGACTTTAGAGTAGATAGAAAAATGTTGGGGCACCTGGGTGACTCAGTCCTTAAGGGTCTGCCTTCAGCTCAGATCATGATCCCAGGGTCCTGTTGATTCCATTGTCCTGGGGTCGAGCCCCAGGTACGGCTCCTTGCTCAGCGGGAAGCCTGCTTCTTCCTCTCCCACTCCTCTTCTTGGGTTCCCTCTCTTGTTGTTTCTCTCTCTGTCAAATAAATAAAAATATTTTTAAAAAAATGTTCACATGATTGCTAGTAGACAGTAAGAAAATCTTAGGATTCTCCTTAGCCAAGGGCTCCCTCCAGTGGTATTTTGGATATTATTGAAAGGGTAAAATTAAAAAAATTAATCTTTTAACAGATTTTTGTCTTTGGAAGAGTATTTAATTTTACAGGCAAAATTTAGAGGATCTGACTTGCACTTAATACACCCCAATGATTTAAGAAAATATGTGTGTTACCATTATTTTAAATAAGTCAATAATAATTACCAGTGTTCCGGTGAAACCCTTCAATTGTAGTTGATACTGATTTCATATTCTTGTCTCTATATTCTGACCTGCTGGAGTTGCAAATGGGAAGAAGGAAGAGTCATAGTGTTCTCTTTCTCCATTCTACACTTCCTAACCCAAATATTAATATAAAATTGAAGTTGACAGGGATCAACTACTCCCTTTCATTAGATGCAAAGACATTATTCCAATTCCTCAGAATATTTTTCATCAGAAAGAGTAACTGCTCTCCTCAAAGAATTGCTTTTGGAGCTTGAATACACTCTATATATGTTGTTTCTTTGTATTAATTTTTTACAGCTTTTGGAGATGCAACTTCTTTATTGTTTAGTATCAACAGTTATTTTTGTAATCTCTAAAGGTCATAGTGTTTTTCTTATAAATCATTTTTGGAATATCTTAGTGTGCCAGTCTATATAGAAAGCTTGATAATAAGGACACAATGAGCAGTCTTGATTTTGAGTGTTAAAATAGAATGAATCAAGATCCCCATGGTAAAACACTTTTAGCTTTGGAAAATATAAAATAAGCAATATGTGAAATAGTTAGGATTTATTTATGTGTACTTTTTTAACCATTAATCTTGTAATACTTTAATTCCGTAGAAATTGCTATCTCTTGGGGTGCCTGGATGGTGCAGTTGGTTAAGCATCCAACTGTTGGTTTTAGCTTAGGTCATGATCTGTGTGGTGAGATCAAGCCCAGAGTCAGGCTTTGCAGTCAGCTCGGAGTCTGCTTGAGATTCTCTCTCCCTCTGCTCCGCCCTCTTGTGTGTGTGTGCACACGCAGGTGTGCACGTGCTCTTTCTCTCTCAAATAAATCTTTAAAAGAAAAAAAGAAATTGCTGTCTCTTAAGTACAAAAACTGTTCTACTGTTCTTTAACATTGCTCAGATACCCTCTCAGTTGCATCAGAAGTCAACCCGTACAGTTCTTTCCAAGGGTAGATTTGGAAGGTGTGTTGAAAAGTTTCATTTCAGACTTAAAATCTAAACTGCCTCATATCTGTGGCTTTCCCATAAAGATGACAACTAAGCCATGCTACTACACACAAGAACTAATGAAGCCTCATGTACAGGTAAGAGATTTCATGCCCTACTAAGCTCTCTAAGACATAGTGTGAACTTATCTTGGATCTCTAGCTTTCTGTGAGGGACTATCTAACTCATTGTACTAGAATTCTTTTCTCTCAGTTCAGTGTTTCCCTAATGCTGTTTGTTATTGTTCTTAATCGTTTATCACTGCCATTTGTTGTCTTTTTTGTATTTATCATGGCATTATAGTAATAGTTGTTTACTGGTCTCTTCTAATTAAGCATGAGCTACTGGAGGGCACAGATCATATTCATTTTCTTATGCCAAGTGCCTGGTACGAAATAGGTGTTCATTAAAAGTTTTTTCGATGAATAAATGATCTTATAGGGTAATTTGTGATCATTTGTCTCATACAAACCCAAGTTACCTTGGAACTGCTACTTCATTTGAGTCTGCTTGATCAAAAAAGCCTTTGTATAGTTCCATTTACAGAAATTGAATTAATTCAATAGCATTTTCCTTGTAAGATGATATGCTAAGTAAAATCTTACAAAAAAAGAAGTAGGAGCAATTAAGTAATATTGATGAAGAAAATATGCTGACGTATCTTCACGCTCACTAGAATAAGATTTGTCAACAGATAATAAAATTGGATGGGATGTTTTTAAGAAGCAAATATAAGGAATTTAATTTAAAATTTTCAACAGTGACCTTTCTCATAAATGACAGTTGTGTGTGTTCATAAAAGAGAAAGACAAAATTTTGAACAATTTGAGCACTTTGGATTGTAATATGAATTATATGAATATTTCTGTGTCTGCTTAATCTTTTTTCTTGACCATGTCCTCTGTTTATTGTAGTTTCCACTACGCCAATGATTTCAAGCTTTCACATGGTGTTGACTTGCTATGGATCATTTCATTTTTTTCAGCATTTGCTTCTATGCTTCTATTTGTTTCATTCTCTTTATGACCCTCAACGAAAATTCACCAGAGCCAGGATCTGATAGTCCCCATTCATCTTTTCAGTTCAGACTGTATCTATCATCTCTCACCAACAAGTATGTGGATTTGGTATCCTTGAGTCAAGGACACCTCATCTAAATGGTATGAAAACATGGCAGCCTAGATAGATATCAGGGCCAATAGGCAAGGCCATTTCCTAAGAAGAGAATGTGAGGGGTGCCTGGGTGGCTCTGTTGGTTAAGTATCTGATTCTTTATTTTGGCTCAGGTCATAATCTCAGAGTTGTGAGCCCGAGTGCCACATCAGGCTCCGCACTCATCGAGGAGTCTGCTTGAGATTCTCTCTCCCCCTGCCCCTCCCCTTTGCTTGCTCTCTCTCTCTCTCTCTGGAATAAATGAATCTTAAAAAAAAAAAAAGGAATATGAGTGGACAAATCGACAGCCTTATGATAATGAATCTTAAAATTTTGCACAGCCATAACATTTTTAGTAGTTACTGGCCAAGTCCAAATCTGAAGAATTTAGAAGTAAATACATCATTACATAATACATTTTTATTGCATATAATTATCAAATATTTATTATTTCCAGCCCATGTCTGTTTTAGAAATAGTGAATCTGGACAATATATTTGTGCAAATTTACTTCTTAAAAGTAAAGTAACACTTGGGATACCTGGGTGGCTCAGTCATTAAGCATCTGCCTTGGGCTCAGGTCATGATCCCAAGGTCCTGAGATCAGGTCCCATATTGTGCTCCCTGCTCAGTGGGAAGCCTGCTTCTCCCTTTCTCACTCCCCCTGCTCGTGTCCCTCTACCCCATCAAATAAATAAAATCTTTAAAAAAAAGTAAAATAACACTTAATTGGAAATTCTGCTCTTTGTATTTCTCCTGACAATAAGAAATTATCCTACTCAGTTTTATTGAGTACCTCTGTGTGCCAGCTTTTATGTGTATTATTCCATCTTAATCATCTTGGATTAAAGAATTTTTTCCCATTTTTTGCAGAAGAAATCGAAGCTCAGGGCATCCAAATAATTTAACCATAGCCACATAGTTAAAAACATTGCGGAATTAGAACTGAAACCCACAGGAAGATTCTTAGTCATGGAATTGGGAAAAGTTTAGATCTGTGTTTAAGAGCTCTGGTTCTAGGAACACTTACTATGTGCGTAATCTTAGGCAAGTTATTTGATCTCCTTGTGCCTCAGTTTCCTTGTAAAACAGAGTATGGTAGTGTGGTAATAATAACATTGTCACAAATTGGGCTCTCTAGGAAGCTGACTCTGGAGTCTAGCACACATGATGTATATTGGGGACTGAATTTGGAATACCTGTGGAAGGTGAGGATGGAAGAAGATGGGGTAAAAGGAGAAGTCATTAGCTAAGCAGGTACCAGGTAGCTTTGGCCAATCTTCCCAAGAGCTCTAAGGCTAAAACAGCCCATCATGGTTGTTTTGCCTTGTCCAAATAGCCAGGTCTTTATACCCCCTCCTTCATCTGTCATTGGATTTGGGCCACTCAGGGACAGGCATGTCCTTAGGTAAGGTAGGTTTTTGGGACTAGGGCATCCCTGCAGGGGCCAGCTCCCAAAAGTGGGGGCAGCAACCCTTTTGTGAAGGGGATCTGAGCAGCATGTTACCATGTCCTTCACGGTACTTCACAGAGTGTTTTGTATTTTGTTTTAGGATTAGGTAATACCCAGAACGGTTCCTAGTACTTAGCTCTCCCTAGGTGTCAGTTGCTATTACTACTTTACCACATGTTAGCTCTAAGTTTCATGCAGTCTAAAAAGCATAAGTTTAAAAAGTGAAAAACAAATTGATCAGACTATTTAATAAAACTCAACTTTTTAAAGAATTAAATTAGCAGGAGTACTTAACCAAACTAGTTTTCTTTTTTAATTGTTGGAAGTTCTCAAAGATAAATTAAAGAAATTAGTATAACAAACTCTCATATGCCTATCATCTAGCTCTTCTTTGATATAGTTTTTGGTGGGGAGTAACTGGAGTATTTTAAAAGAAATCCAAGATACGATGTTCTTTCATCTGTAAAGACTTTAGTATACACCTCTATCTGACAGGAACTTTTAAAAATTATTTATAATAATTCCTCAATACCATCTAATACCAGTCCATATTCCAATTCTCTGTTTATCTCAAAGATTTGTTTTAGGGGGCTTTGTTTAAATTGTAATCTAAGCAAGGTCCACATATTTTTTTTTGTCCACATATTTTCATTTAGTTGTTAAATCTTTTAGGTCTCTTTTATTCTATAACATTCCAACCCCCCTTCCCCTTTTTATTTATGTCAGTTATTTGCTGGAGAAAGGGGACCACTTTCCCTGGAGAATGTCCCATATTTTAGATCTGACTGCTGCTTTCCTGTGTCATGTCATTTGCAGTTAACATATTCTAAACCACCTATTTCCTGCAATCCTGTGGTTAGATCTAAGCCTAACTGAATTCTGGTTCAGTTTTAATCAAGAAACACTCAGGTGGTGCAATACACAGGACCAGATTTTAATAGATAAAACACATCTGATCAGTCACTTTGTTCAATGCTCAAATTTCATTTAATCATCATCTTAATTCTAGGACTCCATTAAATGACATCCATTCATATCTAAATATATGTTAAGGCTTTTGGTTTTCCTCTATAATTTATGTTAATGTACCAAGTTATATAAGATGTTTATAAAGTTCTAGAAATTAAAAGTCAACTTAGCCACATTTGCCAGTGACCTGGCAGCATAGTGGTAATAATGTAGTAAAATAAAAGATTTTTGTTGATTTATGACTTCATAAAGTTTTGGTTTGTTGTCCATTTAAGTATTTTAAGTTCTTTGAATTATTTATGATCTCATCTGCTGCTTACATTGTCCTTTTTGTAGTCTTTTTATAAATTTTGAATATAAACCTAGAGGTGTCAGCCTTTGGGCTATTTACTATATTTTAGAAGTTGAAAGAATGAGTAAATAATACATCGACAGTCTACAGGGCAAAACAAGCCCTTGGAAGTTATTTTCGTCAGATATATGTTTCTGAGACAGATGAAGATGTAACAGGATATGAATATAAACATGTATCAGACACATACTCTACATAAGTTTTATGTCAGAATGCAAGTTAATTCTAGTCTCATATGAATCTATCTAGAATGAGTTTTTCTTTTGAAATCTCAAGTAGTAGATATGTTGTTTAAAAGTTACTACAGTTTAAAAAATGCAGGAGTCAAAAAAATGGCTTAGTTCTTGAACCCTTTTTTTTCATCAAATGGAAAAAATCTAAATATTTTAAGATGACCTAGTCACTTCCAATAAAACATTTCTTTGAGATAGAATTTCATTCAAATTTAAGAATTGTTTTCTCCCCATGATAGCATCTATGTGCAGGAAAAGGCTGTGTGGGGTGAGGGCATTTGGTGCATTTATCTAATTTGGTCCAGAAGAATGAGTGCCTTAAGCTGTTTCTGGACACCTACAAAGATAGTGAGTTGGATACTTGGCTTCTTCTAACTCTGCAACTGAAAAACCAAAAGCATTCATAATTGTACTTTTCAGCAGAAACTAAGGAAGTGTGGCTTTACCTTACTTCTTCCTTCCAAATAATGTATGAATGTGTCTGATTAGTTGATCCTAAATTGCATCCTGAACCCTAACTGCAAAGGAGAAAATGTTCATTTTAGATGGAATGAACCAGGTACCAGTTTAGGAAGGAACACTAGATGGAGGGAAGAATGGATGTTGAACTTGAGTCCACCAATATCCATCACACTGTCACAGCTGGGTAATGCAGGGGAGAGAGAGGCATTCATTTCTTGACCTGGATTGGTCTGATGTTGGTGGTCTCTGCTCATGTGATATCTTGATGAAGATGATGAATGAGGTTTTATTCTAAGCTCCCTTTTTCAGGGAGTCTTCAGAAGAACAGCTACATTCCCCTCTTCACTGTCTGCAGAAGCACATGTCAATCCCTGTTTTGGGTTGAATTGTGTCGTCCTTGCCCCATATTCATGTGTTGAAGACTTAACTCCCGGAAGCTCAGGATTTGACCTTCTTTGAAATAGGATCATTGTCTATATAATCTGGTTAAAATCAGGTCGTACTGGAATAGAGTGGGCCTCTAAACCAATATGACTGGTATTGTTATATAAAGGGGAAATTTGGAGACAGACACATGTGCAAGAATACCATCATGTGAATATGAAGATGATTATCTATGCTTAAAACAAATATTTTCTGCATGTCTGCAATCCTAACAACACCTTGATTTTGGACTTTTAGCCTCCAGAACTTTGAGGCAATACATTTCTGTTGCTTAAGCCCCTCGGTTATGATACTTGTTACAGTAGCCCTGTCAAACTAATATAAACCCCTTTTGATAAATCCTTTTTCATTCAGGCTGGCAAATCTCCAGGGGTTATAAGCTAGCTCTTATTCATTAGTCAACCTCTGTATCCCTTCACTCAGGGTCATTAACCCTGGCTGGGTCTTCTGTGCCCTCTGAAAATTATGAGGAAGTAAAGAAAGGTGACTCCTTGCTCTATTGTCATGGATAAGACTCCAACTTGAGAAATCTACAGACAAGAATTGAGCCCTCCTCATCTGTTTTCAGTATCAACTCAAACCTCACCCCAGATTTTTCTTGGAGTCTTCCCACTTCTTCTGAGAATAACCAGAGTGAGAGATAGAATATTGTTCTCTATGGTGATAATTTTTCTGAATTCCTTTTTCTGCATAGTTCAGGTTTAGGGTGGCACTTAGGTCAAAGTGAAGCAAGAGCCTTGTTTACATTTGGAAAGTCTTTGTGAGGCCTGAAAGACAACTCAAACTCCTGGGGATATGCTATGGCATATTAGTTTTGCTTATTAGTTGGTATGGAGTAGGAACTGGGCTGTGGTTCCTTCATCTCCCACTCTATGTCCTCTCTAAGTCTAAAACCCGCATCAGATTTTTGTGCAACTTCATTGCATAGTGCACCAATCCTTTGGTAGGCCACCTGTACTGTGACTTTGGAGGCTTGAAGGTTGTAAGAGATGATGTGAATTCCGGCTAGCGGCATCATGCTTTCTGACATGTACTCCCATTTTTCAAGATTGTCCATCTACATACCCTTATACCAGTGACAACATTCATGCTATTGCGAGGTAGGCGGTCTGTGTTCCCTCCTCCTGGGTCTGGGCAGGACTGTGACACAAATGATGCTACATGACTTCCAAGGCTAGGTCAGGTGGAAACTGTCTTTCTTGGGACACATGCTCTGGGATCCCAGATCACATGAGAAGCTTCCTGAAGTTAGTCCAGTTTATACCCAGCATCTGGCATCACATGTGAGTGAGGAAGTGACAGCAGCCCCACGGTCTTCTCACTGCAGCTCCATGAGAGACTCTGAACTAAACCAAGTCAGCTCCCAGAATTGTGAGGGAGAAGGCCTAATTATTGTTTTGAACCACTAAGTTTTAGTGTGATTTATTCTGCTTAATAACTGGATCACTCACTCACTTTTCCTTTGCCTATTTACAACTCTTATCTCCAAAAACTCTCTCCAACTCTCAACTCTACTCAACAACTGAACTTCCAGTAGTAGAGAGAGGAAAACCAGTTTTTCTGGTTTGTACATTATTCCTAGCAATTTTTAAAATTTTATTTTAAGTTGTGACTGTTTTTGATGTCGGAGGATGAGAAAAGAACTCCCTGTCCCATGTTTCAGGTAATTGTCACATGTCACTTTTTTTTTTTACAGACTCTAGGACTCAATAGATATGTATTTTAAAAGACGATAAACACTATAAACCCATCAGCAGGTGAATGGATCAACAAAATGTGGGATTACTATACAGTGGAATATTATTCAGGCATAGACGGAAAGGAAATTTTGTCCCCTGCTACAACATGGTTGAATCTTGAAAACATGCTGAGTGAAATAAGCCAGACACAAAAAGACAAATATTGTGTCATTCCATTTGCCCTAGAGAGGGCAAATTTATAGACCTAGAGAGTTGACTAGAGGTTCCCGGGGGCTTCAAGGAGAGAAAACTGGAATTGTTGAAGACTACAGAGTTTCTGTTTGGAATGAAAAAAAAGGGTAGAAATGATAATGGTGATGGTTACACAACAGGAGTACTATAAGGAACGTACTCAGTGCCACTGAACTGTGTACTGAAAAATGGTCAAAATGGGAACTTAATGTTTTATTCATATTACTTGGCTGTCTGAGTTGTCTGACTCTGAGTCAGTCTGACAGATTCTTGTTGAATTGCTACCAGTTACCAGCACACTTTTAGACTATGAGAACACAAAATGATCAAGTCATAGATAGCCAGTGCCCTATAATGAAACTCCTATTTATTAAAGGCCTGGTATAGATGCAACCACCTCTTCCATTCATTTAATTTCTTGGAACAAGTATTGTGTGGTAACTGTGAATGATTTAAGAATGTGAAATATAGGGACACCTGGGTGGGGGTGGCTCAGTTGGTTGATCAACCAACTCTTGGTTTCAGCTCAGTTCATGATCTCAGGGTCATGAGATGGAGCCCTGCTTTGGGCAGCGGGTGTCTGCTTGGAAGCCTCTCCCTCCCCATCTGACCCTCCCCCTACTAGTGTATTCATGAGCTCTCTCTAAAATAAATAAAATCTTTTTAAAAATGTGAAGTATATAAGAATAAATACATCATGGTTCCCCCCCTCAAAGAATCTAATATCTACATAAGTTTATGGAACATGCATGCTGCAAGATAAGACACCACCTTCTATTATTTTTTTTGGTGACAAATACTGATAGCATATTCTTAGGAAGTTAAGGGAAAGAATGTAAAGAAAAGGGAAAGACATTCTGAGTGAGAGCAGCACGGACCTATTTGGAGGACAATGGGTAGCTAATTGTTTTCATAGGATTTATATAGAATGTGGAACATATCTTCATCTAAAATATATTGAAAGGTTGATATCTTAAAAAGGATGCAAACTATTTCAAGCATACATGTTTCCTCAAGAAAGCTCGTTGGTTTTTTGGTTTGTTTGTTTTTTCTGTTTTATATATTAGTGTTACTTTATATTCTTATTTTGATATTTTATATGTTATTTCTCTTCCATTAAGAACATTTTTACATTTTCAGAATTTCCTAATCTCTATCCTTTCAGGAAAACAAAGTCAAGGCACCTAATCTGACCACTAAACAGATGTTCAGATTCTCTCTGACTCAGGCCCCTTCCGCAAGACCTGCTGCGGCTGAGCATCTTCTACCAGGTTCAGTAGTCATGCACCACCACAAGGTGGAGCATTCAGGCAGCCATCTGAAGAAACCCTGGATGTCCTCAACTTTGCACCTCCAGCAAGAAGCTGTCCAGAACAGAAAGAAATCCCTGTCTGACAAGGCACCCCACGTACATTTGGAAGGACCAAAGCCCAACAGAGAAAAGATTCGAGTTCAAAGCACAAATGTTAGCTCCCAGAATAATATCGCCCCTAAATTCACACCAGTTTTCAAAAATCAGTCATTACAAATGAACAAAAATATCTTAGACCCTGGCAACCTGAGAAGAAAACAGCATGTTGTTCCAGAATCTAAATTGTTTTCACCTAAAAGTAGCATGAAGCAAAATGTCAAACTCAACTTAGATCCAGCTATTAGAAAAAGACCTAATCATAACATTCAGATGAATGCTAGAAATTTAAATCAGAAGACTTCTAGACTACAAGAAAAAAACACTGGGTCCTGTGAAAATATCCCCCTTCTAATGGAGAATCATTAAGTGTGAGTTTAAATCAAAGTAAACACCTGTCTAATAGTGTAGCATTTCAGATGTCAGATAACAGTTTAAGTGTCATAAACAGTGCTGTTGACTTCAAAGTGAATGGAAAAGAACATTTAACAAGCAAATATAAAACACAAATTTTAGGGAAAGGCCACAAGCCACTAAAAATTAAAAAACAACCACACATTTTTGAATCAGACACAGAAATGGAAGATCCCCAACTACTACAGCAACAATCAGTAAATCAAACTATAAAAGTTGATGTAAATAACCACAAACTGTTAAGCAAAACAGCCCACAAGCCTAAAAGAAAATTGTGTGAGGAATCTTCAAAAACTTCAAAGAGACCTTATTCCAATACTATCCATTATGGACAGTCCAGTTTCTCTAGGAGCAAGGTAAAAAAAAAATCTGGGGGTGTTTATCATAGGGGAGGCTTTTCAAACCCCTAAATAAAGATTTAAATGATTTGCCCCAGATCATCTAGAAATACAATGAAAAACAGAATAGCTACCCTAACACAGCTGCAATTATTAAATTTAACCAAGTGTGATCCTTCAATCTGATTACAGATACCTCATGTGGACAAATCAAAAGCTCAGAAATCTCTCATCATCCCTAAAGTTTACAACATGGATGTGAAGGAAGGAAATGTCCACCAGGTAACTTAGGTGATACATTTTGATTTATTTTTTGTTACATTATCTGAATTGGTATTGCCATGTTTAGGGATCCCTGACCTCTTGGTAAGAAGGAGATATTTTTAAACTCCTTGAAGCCTTATAATCATCAAGGAAATATTGGGAACGGTGCAACCCTTGAATAAGGACTGTACACAAAATCTGTTTTGTATATTGTAAAGGCTCCCACAGAGAGATGAGGTGGAGAGAGGTCCCGCTGCTGGTGGTCTCCCACACTGCTCTGTGGTCTTAGCAGAATAAAAAGAGGGCATAGCAATAACAGACCACCTAAAGATGTAAGATTCCACAACCACTAGAACACGTACCTTTGGGACTTTTCCCCAAGATAATTAACCTTTTATGATACTTCAAAGGTTAATCATTAAGTTAAAATTTTACTCCACAAAATTACACTGCTGGCTAAAGTGAAACTTGAGATTTAGCTGATAATGCTGAGTCGAAGGCATTGAATTCACAAACCATGCATCTGGAAATTGAATTTTATTCCATTCTGCCATCTGTTCTAAGAACAAACATATTACTAAAATATCCACAAATACTTATTTTGCATGGAATTACTGGCGTATTTTTAATTCAAATTCTTGTAAACTAGAAAACATTTTCTTCTTTTTTCGTATAAATGCTGTTTCTTTCTGTAATAGAATTTCAGCCTGATTTCAGTTAACCAAAAGGCAATTCTGTTCCTATTTTTTAAATCATCTTGTGTTTTATTAGTTTTTGACTTACATTTTAATGCACTCAGTAGGTGGTTAAGAGAAAAGTGTGTGTGCTAGAATGCCTTAAAAATTTTTCATTTTCATTTTTAAAAGTTGATTCAAGAATTCATAGTTTTTTAGAAGTATAGCACTTTCCCACTTTGAATTACTTAAGACCTAAGATAATTTTTATATCATTCCATTATCTAGAAAGAATAGCGTAATGTGAAAATTTATGGATATCATTATAGAAAGTAATTTCTGTTAAATATAATGTTAGTATATACCCCTGTAAAAAAAGTTGTGTAATACAAAACAGTTTCAAGAGAAAAATAAAACAGGGCACCTGGGTGGCTCAGTGGGTTAAAGCCTCTGCCTTCAGCTCAGGTCATGATCCCAGGGTCCTGGGATCGAGGCCCACATCGGGCTCTCTGCTCAGCAGGGAGCCTGCTTCCTCCTTTCTCCTTTCTCTCTGCCTGCCTCTCTGCCTACTTGTAATCTCTCTGTGTGTGTCAAATAAATAAATAAAATCTTAAAAAAAAAAAAAAGAGAAAAATAAAACAAAAAACAAAAAAAACCTGTAATTCCTCTTTCCAGAAATAACCACTCTGAACATGGATGGACATTCGCACACACCTGTGAGCATGGAATCAGGCTCCATCTACCGCTGTGGAACCTCTTTTATCACTTAAAATTGTTATTTTCATGGATGCATAGTATTTATTCCGTGGCTTGTGGGTGTATTTTATGAACTGTCACTACTGATTGAAACTTAAGTTTTTCCCAGCTTTTCACTGTGGCAACAATATTATACAAATGGTTTTGAACGGGGGTACCCAGGTGGCTCAGTCAGTTAAGCAGCTGCCTTCAGCTCAGGTCATGATCCCAGGGTCCTAGGATGGAACCCCACATTGCACTCCTTGCTCAGTGGGGAGTCTGCTTCTCCCCTGCCTGCCACTCCCCCTGCTTGTGCTTGCTCTCTCTCTCTTTCTCTCACTCTCTCTCTCTCTCACTCTGTCAAATTTTAAAAAATCTTTAAAAATAAAACAAAACCAAAAAAGTGGTTTTGAACAGATATTTTTAAAATATCCAAGTATATAGTAATTTTGTTAGTTGAAAATACCTTTATTTTGCCCTTACTATTTTTATGGAGATTTATTTGAATATATTATTTTATTATTAAAGATTTCAAGCTTTAGAAGGTATAGACAATAGTATAAAGATCCTCTAAGTAGCCATCACCCAGCTTTAACAATTATTAATATTTTACCACTCTGTTTCACCTCTATTTCTTACAGATGCACTTTTTTACTATATTATTTTAAAGCAAATTCAGTATATCAGACAGTTCACCCATAAACACTTCAGTATGGCTCTCTACCAAACAAGGGATAGCATATTTTTAAAAAAATGTATTTATATACATTTTGGGCCTATTTATAGTATCTTTGCTAACTCACTAAATTGTACTTTAGTCTAACATGCAAACTGAAAGAAAGCCCTCAGTAAACATAAAACCTATTTCGCAGAACACCTAGAGCCTTCAGTCATACAACTAAAATAATGGCGTGAAGATTGTTTTATTCAGCTCTGCATATGTGCTCTGTGCTACTGAAAGAACAAAACTGCCATTGGCTGTGTAGTCTTATCTCCAGCCAACCCATTCTGGGCTCCTAGCAAAGATGTAGGAGCGTATGTGCGGTGATGCAAATGCCAACAATGATGTTTTGGTCTATATTACAAATAAATTACTGAGCTTATAAAAAGGGAGAAACAAATAGAGCTTCTCACCTAATTAGTATTATTCTGGCTTTCAAAAAACATTTTAGATGTTTTATTTACAAAATGTGATGTAACTGTTGTAAGATATTCAAAAGAAATACAAAATCTTCATTAATATTCTACTGAAATAATTCTTCATTAAATTTTTAAAAACCCAGAAGAGAGCTGAGGATAAGTTGAACTTTGATTTTTTTAATGTGATTCACTGTTTTTGCTACTTCATTAAATCATTGCAGTTAAAGGCAAAAGTGAATACAAACTCGACTTCAAAACTGTAAGTATAATTCTTGCTCTTGAAGTTGTACCTCATTGATTAATTTACTGTCTTTTACTGTAAGCATTTATTTTTCCCAGAGTATTTCTTTTTTTTATAAATTTTTTTTTTAAAGATTTTATTTATTTATTTGACACAGAGAGAGAGAGATTACAAGTAGGCAGAGAGGCAGGCAGAGAGACAAGGAGAGGAGGAAGCAGGCTCCCTGCTGAGCAGAGAGCCCGATGCGGGCCTCGATCCCAGGACGNTTTATTTATTTATTTCACAGAGAGAGAGAGATTACAAGTAGGCAGAGAGGCAGGCAGAGAGACAAGGAGAGGAGGAAGCAGGCTCCCTGCTGAGCAGAGAGCCCGATGCGGGCCTCGATCCCAGGACGCTGAGATCATGACCTGAGCCGAAAGCAGAGGCTTTAACCCACTGAGCCACCCAGGCGCCCATTCCCAGAGTATTTCTATTTTGAGATATTATTTTGTCATTTTCAGAGGGAAACACAGCTGGTTTAAAGCCCATTTTGAGTGGGTCTTGCTCATTCTAAAACTGGTATGATAGAGAACTAGTAGACTGCGATTAAAAAAAAATTGTATGTCATTATGTTTGTGAGGCTGTGGTGACAATATTAATGAAAATACTGTGAATAAGGATATATATTGGGTCACTCAATTGTCACAGTATGTACTTCCTTGAAACCAGTCTTTTCCTCTGCTCTGTGCATTCCTAGCTGCCTTCCTGCTACTGTGTAGTCATCATTCCCTAGGTAATAAAAGTCTTACTTTATTATAAGACTAAGCAAAATAATTAAAAAGATAAATCCACTGCTTAGTGTGTAGTATCTTCCAACTCTTTATAAAAATAATCTTGCTAGCTCCTCCCCCATTCCATTAATGTCTAAAACTAATTTATAGGATAGTATTTCATTTAGATTAATGTTAATCACATGGCAAAGGCTGCTTATATTAGGATCAGTCTATTTTCTGATGTAGGTAGGGTTTTTTTTTCATCTTACAATATTTATCTTAATGAAAACAACACAAAATATATGTAATATGTGTATATTCAATATATATGATATGTATGTACATATTACATATATGTGTATATATATATATGATTTACTATAGTAATACATGAACAGATTGATTGATTATTTACTATTTCATATTCAGAGAAGAGGTTTCAGGCCAAATTGCTGTGCTCAGACTCACTGAAGAAATTAATGAAGATTTTAGTTCATTTTAAAGATTATAATTTTGAAAGCCAGGATAATTCCAAATCTAATAAGGAAAAACTAAATTGTACTTCCTTATTTAAATTTTTGTTGATTTATATGCATTATGGTCACCACTCCCACCCTGTCCTCAAAATCATTCCACATATTCCAATTGTATGTTAGTTTTAGAACCATTACAGTTTTAAACCATAAATAATTTTATGTTTGCCTACATGCAGAACCTTAAAAGATTAGCCATTTCATTTAAAAACCTATGGCAATATGCCGGAATTAATGCTAAGAATCATCTTCATAGAAATGTAAAAATGCTCTTCGTGTACTGTTTATATTTTCAATTTCACAGTATTTTTGCTTACTGAGTTTTGAGTTTTTTTCTATTTATATTTTTATATATTACTAATATACATTATTATATATTATTTTCTTTGTATTTGTTGCTTACTATATCAAATAGGTAAAATATATGGGTTTGTCAATGATTACTAAAGTGTTCCCTGTTTTTGCTCTTTTTTTCAAATTGCACATCATCTGGTATTATGCTGGAATTAACAATATATTGTATTTACTGATACTTAAGAACGGTCAGTATTTATAACTGTTTAAAGATGTCATGGTCATTATTTATTGATGTTGAAAATGTCCATTTTGTTGTATCCTACATAATGTCTTATTTTAAATAAGAAAATAAAGGTATTCAGATAGGTGTGTTTTCATGTTTTGGAGTGACTACATATAGGAATAGAAAGACTTGGATAAATTCCAAAGTATTTTACATTTATGGTTCCATTTCTTCACATTTATTTGCTACCGGGTCCATGTAAACCAGTTAGGTCATCACCACTTCACAGAACTTCTGTTCTTGGAAGTTTCTTCATTTCATTCAACAGATACTTATTTAGTATCTACTACATGCCAAGCACCATTGTAGGTGCTTGGGATATATCAGTGAATGCTAACCTTGGATATATCAGTGAACACTGAGAGAGACAGATGATAACCATAACAAATAATATAATGTATTAGAAAGTGACAAGCATATGAAATAGAAAAATGGAGAAAAGTAAGGAAGATGGTTAAGGTAGGCTTCCTTGAGAAACACATGAAGGAGGTGAGCTCTCCAGGCATAAGGAACAGGCTGTGTATGTTCAAGAGACATCAGGGAGCCCAGGGTGTCTAGAGTAAAAAGAGCCAGAGTGGGGAGACCAGAAGATCAGATCTGATGATATTGAGCCTGTCAGCCATGGCAAAGACAGTTACTTTTACACTGAGTGAGAGGGGTTTGGGATCAGAGGGGTGACATGGTCTGACTTGGTTTTCAACAGGCTCATTCTGACTCCTGCATCGAGAACAGACTGAGGCTAGAAGAAAGCATGAGAGAAGAAATAGGGGGACCAGCCCAGAGGCTCTGCAGCCATCCAGGCAAAGACGGAAATGGTGTGCTGCCATGGTAGCTGTGGAAGAGATGAGGAGTGGTCAATTCTGTGCATGTTGTGAAGGATACCGTACGCTGGCTTAGGAATTGAAAGAAAGGTACTAAGGATGACTCCAAGGTGTTTGGCTTGATCACATCTCACTTGAGATGAAAAGGAGCAGGACTGGGGATTGATCATTGCATTTCACAATGTGGAGGCCATTGATGATGAGCAAATCTACAGAGTGATGGAGGCAAGAGCCTGAGTGGGTGAAGGGAGAAGGGAGAATTGGAAATCCTAAGTGTGGACAGCTCTTTCGAGAAGTGTCATCAGTGGACTTCTCTGAATCCTTGTTAATTACCCTTAACAATATTATCCTTTGATTATCCCCTTCTTGAAACCATCTTTTCCCACAGCCTCCATAATCTTACAACTCTGGACGTAAATTTTCTGTTTCTCTTACTGACTGGCATTGGGTATCCAAGGACTTTGAAGGATGAACAGTAGTTGTGCCAGACATATTTGGGACACAGGAGGAAGGGGAGAGGAAGGGGAATCCAAAGAGAAATCAAATGAGAAAAGGTACGAAGAGGTACACCTGTTTAGGAACAGTGAATACTGGTTCTTGTGTTTAGCATGTGCTTTATATGGGGCCCAGAATGACTGCATACCAAGCCACAGTGGTAAAGAAGAGTTAGGCTGGGTAGTGAAATCATGGGAAGGTTGTTCCAGAAACCTAGTCCAGGCAGCAGAGAATAGAAAATAAGACAGTGCTGACAGACCTAGAGGTGGCCATCAGGGACACTGGGTGGAGAGGTAGGGCCATAGGTGAAGCTGGATTTTCCGTCTTGAACCACTGTAAGACGAAGGTCACCTTTTAAAAATACAGAAAATGGAGGCGTGGTTGGGAAAATGTAACAAAAGATGGCTAATTCAGTCCATCGTGAACTGAGTTAGTAGCATTAGCAGAAGATAAAGACAGACCATAGAGACAGAATAGACCAACTGTATTAAAGCTCAGGGAACTGGAGCTTGGGGTATCATCCACATAGAACTATTGAAGATGCGTGCAAGTGTAGGGAGGGAAAAGAAGAACATGAATGACAATTTTGAGTACACAATATTGGTGTAAAAGGAATGGAGAAAGGGAGATGGTGCAGAGAAGAACAGTCAGGATAAGGTCAGAAAGAGAAGTGAGGAGTCCCAGAGCCAGGGCAAGGTCAGCATCAGTGCACTGGCCAGGAGGAGACTTGAGAGACAGCAGGCTTTCGTCTACAGTTCAAAGGGGAGATGGTCAGGTGCACAGGAAGCAAGTGCTGGGGTCCCTGCAGGAAGTCTGGCTGTGGAGGAAGGACCCATGCACTGCTGTGGTTTGAAGGGATGGCAAGATCAAAGGGACACTTGCGAACTGAAACAAAAGATAAAACACTTCAGGAGCAAATACCTGGTGAGAATGTATCAAATGGATAGGAGTTTTCCATCTTAAACTTTTCCTCTATGATTATTTAAAATTTTGGAACCCACTGCCAATAACAGAAAAATTCATAAACAGTTGATCATCTTAGCTTATTAGCTTTGTGTTTAAAAAGAATGTTCATGATTGATTTTCTTAATATTGTATGTATCTTTCATTCTGTTTCCTGCCAGAGAAAATTTTCCTAGTCTCACACACACACACACACACACACACACACACACAAAAGCATTAATATTTTATTGTATTCTACAAAGATCATCATGGCTGCTATTATATATTCATTATATTATTAAGTTTCTGAATTTAAATATTCAAAGAATGTTTTGCTATTGACATTTATCCATGAAAGAAGTTACATATAGTATGTGCATAATATTTTAAAAATTTTTTCCACTAGCTTTTTTCCAGGGCATGGATGGGAATTATTTCTAGTTGGTAGCCTATATTCCTATATAAAATTTTTATTTATGTAGTTTATTTTTTAATAAGCTTTTATTTAAAAAATTTTTTCCCCAAATCATTTCTAGTTTTGCTCCATGCCAGTGTTGCCATACTGAGATAAATAAACGTGGGACTTATATGAAGCAAAGAACCTCCGCTACCCTCTTCTCCTTTAAGCTCTGGACTTGGTGAGCTCGTTTTGGTCTGAGTCAGAATTTGAACACTAGTTTCCTCAATGAGTTCCTGTTTTCAATAATGGCAGGCTAGATGCTAGATTATTTAAACCTGTCACAGAAAACAACCAATAATGCTGGGTACATTTTTTAAAGTTCATAGAAACATTCAAGAACCAAAATGACAGAAGGAATTACCAGTTATAAATGCTAAGAGAAAACCAGAAAGGTAAACAGAGTTCAAAATCACTTTTGCTCTTAAGATATTTGATAACCCAGACTGGGAAAGGAGCTGTGTTTTGATGATGTTGAAGAGTAAGGGGAACAGAAATGTTAACACCCAGTGCCTGCCAAAAGCGGGGAGCCTACTAGAGATGCCCACCTCACTCTGCAGTAGACATGTTTTGCTGGGACCCTGAAGACTGTGCCCAAGGTGAAGGTACAGTCGGCCCCCCAGAGACTGGGGGGGGTATTATACCACCTTAGTGTGAGAAGAATAGGGGAAAAAATGTAGGTCATAAGGATTGCATTCTGACCATTCTCTGAAGGATGGTGGGTGCCTGGGACTCTCAGAATGATCTACTTTACAGAAATATGGGGATGGGAGGTTGCAAGAGAGCAGTTGAGTAGGAGGACCCTAGGCTCAAAAAGAAAACCCCAACAGAGGCCTGGAGGTTGAGTGGTTAAGGGCAGAGGCCAACAGAAATGCAGCACTGTAGCATGGAACTAAGTGGTCAAATCAGGTCGGATGCTTTGAGAAGTTTAACTAGAAATGGCTAGTGTGAAAGGAGTGAATTGACCTTAAGTCTACAGTCATATTGCATGGTTTTTACTTTGTGAACTTCAGTTTTGTTTTTTGTTTTTTAAGATTTTATTTATTTGACAGAGAGAGAGATCACAAGTAGGCAGAGAGGCAGGCAGAGAGAGAGAGGGAAGCAGGCTCCCTGCCGAGTGGAGAGCCTGATGCGGGCCTCAATCCCAGGACCCTGAGATCATGACCTGAGACAAAGGCAGAGGCTTTAACCCACTGAGCCACCCAGGTGCCCCAAGTGGAACTCAGTTTTAAGATCAAGTCATCTGAATTCTGGGAGAAAAAAACAAAACAAAAACCTGTAACTTCTGCTTCCAACTTAGTTTTATTCAAGCCTTATCCACGTGATGAGGATCCTGAGGGATCGTCCTGCAGAAAACGGGGAAGGAAGTCCCATGGCAGCTACGTGTGACCAATATGAGTCTCAGGTATTTTCCTTTAAATTCCATGGATTTGTTTCAGGTCTCAATATAAAGAACAACAGTGCATCAGAAAACCATTCCTTCATTAACTTGAAAGGCAAATATAAGTAAGCATACTGTGGAATATAGGAAGCGTTAAGGAATAGCCAAGTCCTAGGGCATCATGTAAGCTTTGAAGAGAGGGGGGAATTGCCCCCACCCCTGCCAAAAAAAAAAAACAAACAACTAATTGGGAATGGGGTTTGGGGGGGCAGAATTCACAGTTACTGTCACCATCGCAAGTTGGAGGGGACTCCGTTCACAACTTCAGGAGCGCTATTAGGAACTTGCGAGATGCCTCCCCGTGATGCTCCCCTTCTGCTACTTAGGGCGCGTGTGGTCTCTTCCCTCAGCCAAGCCAGGGTCAAGTCCCAGGCACACAGAAACCCCGAGAGAACCACTCGCGGCGGCTTTAAGCTGCTGAGTGTCAGGGTTGATGTGTGCAGAGCGTGGGGACCAGCACTGCGGCACCGCGCAGGGACGAGGACGACGAGCAGGGCGCCCTGGCGGCCCCCCAGGCAAGCCCCGAGGACAGGGGGGCGCAGGACGCCAGCAGGGACCTGGGCCGTGCTGGCGGGCTCCCTGGTGTGGGAGGAAGCCGCTCCAGCGGAGCGGGGAGGCCTTGCCCCCGGGTCCGAGGCCCCGGGACGTCGGGGCGACCGTGTTTCCCGATCTGCCCGCGCCGGGAGCTGACCGCGCCCTGGGTCTCCGCCCCTGGTTGGCGCCTGCGGACCCTGCAGGAGGGTCGGTGCCCCAGCCCGGCAGCCCGCGTCTCCCCCTGGGGGACTGGCAGGGTCATCGCGGCCCTTCCTCCCTCCCTGCCCCCGTGAGGACCGCCTGGGAGCCACGTGGGGGTGGGCGAGGCCGAGGGACCCGATCAACCGGCCCGGAACAACCGCAACATTCAGTGCAGCATCTTTTTCTGCTAACTCGCACTGCTTCACGACGTTCAAGGTTTTTAAAATGTGTGATTTAAGAGGAGGATGTAGAAGACACGTTCACGGGGTTATTTTCATGGGGATGGGCGACCTCTGGACACGTCCGGCCTTCACATACACATCCAGCCTTCCAAACCTTCCGTCCGAGAACAGTTGTTCATCCTCCCCCTGCTTCACTGGCCCACCTAAACCCACTCCGTCGGACACTTGTCTCCCGCTCGGGAATCCCTAGACAGAGGGGGCTTGGGGTGAGGCGCGGAGCTTAGACGTTGGAAGAAGCCCTTCAAGAACCCGAGCGCGGGAGGACAGTCCTTCCCCTTCCTCTTGTTTCCCTTGAGACTCACTCTTAGTCGGGGGACCCAAAGTCCTCCCAGCTTACAGCCCTGAGACCTATTTGAGAAGCCAGTGTAGACTTCTCTCAGGGGCCCGCAGAAAGACCTGTCCCCTCGGAGATCACGGCTGAGGCTTCCAGAGTCCTCCTGGCATGACCGTATTTCCGTGCCATCCTCACCCGGGCCCCGCCATTGTCTTCTAGCTGCTGAGGGGGCCACGCGGCTGCCCCACACGTACTAGCCGAGGACGTGCCTGTGAACTTCAGCGAGCTTGTTTTGGCACCTGGTAAAAATGGCAGTTAATGATTATAACCCAGACTTTCATGGCATATCTGTAAAACAAAGGACTTCTATGTTATAAAATTGAGCAAGCTCTGTGTTTCCCACAGCAATAACTTCAGCTTGCCTCTTTCCTCCTAAGAACTAGTGTTGGGACTTTGTAAGCTAAAGTAAGCCATGCTATATATGGGGCTGCTAAGATGAAACAAAGGAAAGTATTTTTAGTCCCATTTCTCTTTAACCACATTTACCACATTTCATTACTTTGCTGCCTACTCTTGCTCTGTGGTCCCTAAGGAAATAGCTAGATGAAATTGAGAATAAAAACAACATAAAGTAGGATATTCAATACCCCAGGTTGCATATACCCAGTCAGGTCACACAATGATTAAATTGAGCTCTAGTTAACCTGATTTCCAATGCAGTTCAATCGCAGGGGCTATGAGAAACAGAACGCTTCTTCCACGGGGTCAGAAAATAGTTACGTTGAAACATACGGTGTTGCATGTCCCTGCCATATTGGCACATTGACACACATCAGCAGGTTCTCCTTTGAGAGATGACTGAACATTGTATTTGTGCCATCCACTTGATGGGCATTTTACTTGGCCCAAGAGCACGTTCGCCCAGCGTTCCTCCCCACACCTGCGTACTGCCTGTCACAGCTCCGTCGTGTTGTGCTCTAGAACAGGCATAGGGTCCGTCCAGGTGTGGGGAGCCATGACACTTCTGACGGGCATCCCCGTTTAGCCTTAGTCTCCCCAAACTCTCCGACTTTGAATGTATTGTCCCATTATTTGAAAAGAGGCCTCAAAGTATAAACCAACTATATAAGTCAGAAGGAAGAATTTTCAGATGTTTAATTATATAACAAGGCTATGTAATTTCTTCCCGGGGAGACAGAGAGTGGGATTTTCCAATCAAACTTGTTCACTTTTGTCTGGACTGGTTTTAATTAACTGGCAATTCTTCTGGAAAGTATGGAGATAGACCAGATGTCCTCTCAAGGTCCCTTCAAACCAGCCTGCTCCGTGCTGAATGACAGAATGTAAGAACGGAAAGAGATCTTGGCCGAGGAGTTCAGTTCCTTCAGCTCAACAGTGAGGGAACCAAGACACACAGAATAAGCATAGTTTAAATTAGTATCATAATGATAAGGAAAAACCAATTCTGTTGCTTTACAGTCCCATCTTTAAAAAAGAAAAAACAACTTTTTATTGTAAAAAGTACCATGGATTCAAAAGCACTTAGAAAGTATACATGTACAAATTAAAGATAAAAAAACGAAACCCATACCTTACCCTACTGTCCCGGTTAAGGGTCAGCCTCACTGAACTTCGGAGGCTCCCTGTGTGCCCCTTGCTGTCCCGCCGAAGGGAAGTCACCATCCCCCTGAAAAATCTCTTGCTTTTCCTTATAGTTTTACCACATATGTGGCTATATCCCCACACAACATACTGGAAGGCTGTGTAGGTTAACTCCACACCACATGCACTCTTCCGTGACTTCTTTCTCTCATTCACCATCACGACTCGAGGTCCAACCATGCTGATGCCCTTGCTCTTGTTCATTCCTTTTCCTTCTGCTGTACTGTCCCATGGTAGGGATATACCACAGTTTACCCATTCCACTGTTGTTGGACTTTGGATTATTTCCAGTTGGCATATTTCTTTGTTTTCCACTTGCTTTGTGTGTGATTTGCATATGGGCAAGTTTCTCAGACTCTGGAATCTGTATGTGAAAGGAGAGCCAACTTTCAATTGTAAAGCGACATTTGAGGTGAGTCCCAGTCATAAGAAGCAGGCAGTCATGTGAAGATTGGGAGCAGAATGTTCCAGGGAGGAGAAACACCAAGCACAAGGCCCTAGGGTGAGGAAGAGCAGAGTGGGAGACGAAGAACAAGACGGCCCAGGTGGCTACGGCATTAGAGCCCGTGGGAGAGCGGTAGGAGGTGAGGTTGAACAGGTAGCAGAGGCCAGATGGTAGGTGCAGTGGGAGGCTGGTAAAGAGGCCACTGTGGGGGATGTGTGGAGAATGGCTCTCACACGGACATGACAGAAAGTCTGGAGAGCAATGAAGGGGCTGCCGGTCATCCAGGCAAGACATAGTGAAGGCTTTAGATCAGAAGAGAACCAGTGGACATGGAGACACAGACCGAACTCAAAAATGTTATGGAGATAGACAAATGAACTTCATAGTGGGTTGGATGTGAAGGTGAGAAAAAGAGAGAAATCAGCTTGAGTCCTACATTTTTGCCTCGAAAAACCAGTAATTCATCGTGGGAGTTCCTGAGTTGCAGAAGGTGAGGGGAAGGATGGAGGTATTTTGAAGAGACGGAGAAAGCAAATGTTTCTGTTTTAGCAGTGTTAGCCTTGAGATGCCTGACGGACATCCAGGGGAGGTATCATGTAGACAGTTAATCTGTGAATCTGGAGAAAGGTCTGGTCTGGAGAGACATATTTGCAGTCATCAGCATATCGCTGGTAGTTAAAGTCCTGGAAGAAAATAAGATTACCCAGACAAGGTATCGAAGGGAAGAGGTCTGAGATCTGACCCTAAGGTACCCCCGACAGTTTCAGACAAGCCGAAGGAGATGAGCGAGCAAAGGATGTGGAAGTCAGAGGACCAAAAACAATGGTGTCGTGAAAGCCAGGAGCTGGGACTGACTCTGGAAGGAAGGCATGCATTACTGGATGGTGCCAACAGGTCAGGGACAGCGAGGACAGAGAAATGCATGGACAAGCAGAGATGGGGAAAGCTGTTTTCCATGAGGGACGTAGCCATACCCACGCAGAGCAGATGCAAGTGACTATACGGTGAGGCAGTGGAGCTGAACCTAGCTTCGGATTAAGGGAAAGCGGTCAGCAACAAGGAGCAGGGAGGGGCTGGCAGCTGGAGAGGGCATGGGGTGACCGAGACTCTGCTTTGTGCAAGATGGAAGATGTTAGAGAATGTTTGCACACTGATGGCAAGGGTTCTCAAGCAGGGAACACTGAGGTAGCAGGAGTGTCCTTGCTTGAGAAAGGAAGAGAGGATCCAAACACAGGAGGAGAAGCCGCCCTGTGATTTGAGCAGAGGTGCTCATGAAGATTAATATTCAATGTGCTCACCACCAAGTAATTTACAACAGTGAAAACTTAAAAACTCTCCTATTTAACAATAGGAGAAGTATTTCTTGTAAGTTATAGCATGTCTGTAAAATTGAAGGATTTACAGATTGCTTCTTGAGTCACGTATGCAGACACAAGTGATATACAAAAACCTGTGTTTGAATTTTGAAAAGGAAAATATACATCTGTATCATATGTATAAAAACTTCTGAAAGGAAATGCATCAGAAAATTACCATTGGTTACTTTCCATCCTGTTTTGGGTGATCTTTCTCTTTTCTGTTCCTTTTTAAAATGTCCCAAGTGTTTATAATGAGCATGAACTATCTGTATTATCAGGAAGAAGAAAATTCATGTTATTTTGAAAAATAGGTGGAGCAAGACACAGCATTTTCTCTTTTGGCCAGACAGCCTTTTCCTTTTGCTTGATACATGCAAAAATATTGAAGGAGTGATACTGTTTAAATTTAGATTAATTCCACATTGGTTTTCCTTTTTTATTCTTATCTGTTTGCATCTCCTCGTGGCGTTAGGCATGTTTCACTCCGACACGTGCCAAGTTGTTGCTTATGCTCTTTCTAGAATGCTGGCCAATCACCCAGTTACTTCTAAACAGTCCTGCCAGGAAACGTGACAGGAATACTGCCAGAGAACTCACCCGGCACCTTCATGATGAGAAGGTGACGAAACGGGAGGGCCCTGGAGCCTTTTAGGGAATCCCAGTAACTCATTTAATTGAGAAATTGTGGCTTCAAGCAGTTGAAGCCACAAGCAGATCAGCTTTCTCAATGGAGAATATTTAAGTAACTGCTGGAGCTAGGGTAAGTATCTGCATCCCAGGAACCATGCAGATGCCCAAGTAGAATCAGGGCTGTTGTCAAGCTGGAAGAAATAGTGGATTCCTGGAAATAACTGATGTGGGCCACAAGCTGTGATCCAAAAATCCAGACCTCAATGACCTGTAACCACAAACAGAGTGGTCATATTTCCACTAAAGTAGGCTTTCATTCATTTTCAAATATTTATTTAGCCCCTACAAAGCACAGAAGTTATGCTAGAAGCCAGATATGCAATATCAAATATAAAAGGCCTGGTTGCTGTCCCCCCATCCAGTGGGGAAGAGACACAAGGCAACACATTTTGAGGATGCATTAAATGCTACCACAAAGGAAGCACTATGAGTTATCACGGGAGCAGTAGCAGAAGCATGGCTTCCAAAAGGAAAGGAAGTTTAAGCTAGGATATTTCTGTGGGTGGGAAATAGTGGGGTAAACTGGAGGTATGGGGGGGGGATGAAGGAACATGTGTGTGAGAAGACCCAGAGGAAGCCACGAGAACTCCAAGGAGCCAGAGAAGATTAGCAGGGCTGGAATACAAGACAGAGCAGTGAGAGCAGCTGGACAGGAGATACTGGAGACTGAGGTTGGAGGAAGGCAGGACTGAAGATGGGGGATCACTTAGGGGACTGCAGTCCCATGATGTGGAGAAATAAACCAGTTAAGGAATCTCCCCAAAGTAGAACTGCCAGGACTTAGTGGTTAAGTGACATAATGGAAGCTTACTTAGATCACAGGTGTCCGCTCTTTCTAACGTAAGCATTCAGTGCTATACGTGTCCCTCTAAGCGCTGCTTTAGCTGCACCCCACGATTTTGGCATGTTGTGTTTTCATCTTCATTCAGCTTAAAAGACTTACAAATTCTATTTAGAAGCTCATTGTTTAATTTCCAAATATTTGTGGCTTTTGCAGATCTCTTTCTGTCCTTGTTTTCTAGTTTAATGCTACTGTGGTCATTCATTTTAAATTTATTTACTGAGACTTGTTTTATAGCCCAGGATATAATCTGTGTATTAATGCCACCCCAAGCCCAGTTGATTCCCTTCCCTTTTTTATCTGACCTCACCTTGCCTTACCTTACTTCTTTGTCTTTTCCTTTTTCAACAATATCTCTCCAGTACATAGGAGTGAAGAGAAGGTCAGGCCTCATGGATGTCTGTAGTTTGCGGATTTTTTCTCAACACTGCCTGTGAAGAACTATGTACGAATTCCACAAAAATAAGCAAGAAAATTTTGGCATGCTATAGTCTAAATCCATATTTGGAAAAGAAAATTACTCTAAAGAATCACAGTCTTCAGAATTGAGACACTGACCACAATAATTACAACCTTTACATTATTATGTGGAGTTTAGCCTCCCTGGAACCAAAGCCACAGGGTTGAAAACGTCTCCTTCCCAGAAGAGGGTCTCTCCCCATTAGGAGTGACTTCCCAGAAGAAAAAGACATTCGGCTTCAAAGACCAGTTCATCCTCCTATCTCTTAAGATATTGCAGGAACTTTAGAATTTTAATTACCACTCTCTCTTCCATAAGGATATATATATACATATATATATATATATAACCTGATATCTGGTCTCCCCCAGGGGCATCACCTTTTATTATGACTGTTCGGTGAAGAAGAGAGTCAAGTGTTGGCTGGAACATGAGCTGGGAACTGTGGATTCTGCTTCACCCACCGTGAGGAGCTAGAATGTAAGTGCAGCCTCTGAATGCACGTTGTTTGCCTATTGATGTCCAAGGCCAGCTCCTCACCCCTCTACCTTCTGCTCTTCTCTAACCACAATGGCCCCTGGAAAGTGCTTGTTCAACTTAGTTCTCACAACACGGTAATTCTGCTAAGTTTTGAGACACTGCTCTCCGAGGAGAACTCATAGCAGAGATGGGATCCTCTTTGATCACATCGGAGTCATCCTCAGGGAACACCGTACAGGTCCCTGCCTTGTGGCCTGACAGAGGAGCACCTGGTAGAACTAAGTGAAGAAATTCTGGAGTTGGTAGTTTAAATTCCTCTAAGTCCTTCAAGTCACCAATCCTAGGGAATGCAGTAGTATTCAAAGGGAGGAGAAGAAGGAGTTGTTTGGTCTTTGTTTTCCTGTCATCCAGAATGTTGTCCTTGGAAGAGGAAGCAGGAGAGAACAGGGGCTCTGAAGTGGGTTACGAAGTCACACGGTAGCCTGCAGCAACTTCATCGAGACCAGCTTGAGGGCACTTTTATTCTCTGTTGAAGGTTATTTCTTCTTGGAGGCCTTAAAATCCATGGAGTCTACCCACATTCCTTAACTGGAAATTTCTAGCCACATCTGAGAAGATCCCATGTGCTTCTGTGGACATCTTGAGAAGCTCTGTTCCAACCCTCACATTTTAGTCCACTTCTCCATCAGGCTCCGGTCTGGGATTCCTGAAGTCCTGACTCAACCACAGCCCTGGTGAGAGAAGATGTCATGCATTCTCAAGCGTCCCGAAGGACTATCAGGAACCTCCACGTCCCATGAGGCGGCCAAGCCAGGGCAACCGCTCAGCTGCTCTGCAAGTGACTGTGTGTCCTTAGGCCACCGGCCCTGCTCCTGTCACATGAGGACTGAGCAGTTGGCAGCTGTCTGCGGTCGTCAGGGCCCCAGCCATGGTCCTCAGGGACTGCTACACTAAGGTCGTGCTCCGAACGTCCCTGTCCACACATCGCCATGCAGACTTCTTCACTGTAGTCTGCGTCTGCAGCCCAGAAGCCTCCACCGGCCTGTTGAGCAGCTGGACCTGCTCCCTGGGTGGACCGGGCAGTTTGCACCGGCACCAGGTAAGATGGGGGAGCCCGCCCGCTTTCTTCCAAGACGGTTCCGCGGAAGAAATCCAGGAGAGGAGGGGTCTTCAAGAAAGCAGTGCTGGGAATTCCGGGGGCGGCTTGGGCACCCGCGGAGGCTGTTCCCTCAGCCGGCGGGAGCAACGCGGTGGCTTCCTGACCACCCGCCCCGGGGCGGCGCTGCGAGAGGCGGGTGGTCGGGACCCCAGTCCCCGGAGAAGGGGGCCTGCCCCGCGGGGACGTGCGGCCCGGGGGCGGCGGGGCCTCCCAGCGCACGGAGCAGAGCCCTGGGTGCGGACCGCGCCGAGCAGGGCCTGGCACGGCGAGCCCCGCGCTCACCCAGGG
>LNAC01000076.1:647526-663010 GCA_002007465.1 Ailurus styani
GCCCGCTCCGCCAGAAGAGACGGCCGCGAGGGGGGGACGGGCGGGACCCTGGGCCCCGCGCCCTGAGCTCCTGGGCCTTCTGTGTCCCCGGGGCTCGCGACACTGGCTCCTCGGGGCGTCCGAGCCCGGGCAGAGCCGGGCCGAGGCGCCACCCCGGACCTCAGAAAAGGCCTCTGCGAGCCCCCAAAGCCGCTCGAAGAGCAGAGGAGTGTGGGGTCGCCTGCCCGCGTCCGAGGCCAGGGGCCCCCGGGGCGCTGCTGCGAAGCGGGCGGCGCTGGTGGTTCCGGGGACGGGACGACGGGCGCTGCGCTGCGGGGACTGTCCTCGTCTGCGTTTCCAGCCCCAGAAACAGCCCTGAATGGGAGGGTGGTGTTTGTTCCCACACGGGGGCCCAGTAATTCCAACACCTAAATCTCAGCCCCAGCCCGTCTACACTCCCCGCGGTCTGCCACCCCGAAAACTCACCCCGGGCGGCCCCGACGGAGAGGCAGACCCCACCGGCAGTGGGCAGTGCGGGCGAGTGTGACTTCCCGTCTCGCCGGTTCACCAAAGGCCCAGAGGTCACGATATAACTGGGCAGGGCCGCCTTCCTTATTTGGGGGGAACTAACCCAGGGAAGAAGGAAGGAGGAAGAAAGGCTGCCCAAAGGGACCTGGAAGCTGCAGGTCCGGCTCCTGGGAATAAAGTACCAGGAGGTGCCCCTGCCCCGCAGATGGCCGCGTGGGGCCAGGGCTCCTGTGGGCTTGGGGAGGGGAGCTTGCTGGTGGGGGGGTGGGAGGAAGGGAGCTTGCAGGTGGGGAGGGGAGCTTGCGGGTGGGGGGGGGTAGGCCAGACCCCCCCAGGTAGTATGGCGGGTTAGGAGCCACTGGTGATCAGAAACACTACTTATCGTTTCGCTTCTGAAACCAGGCTGGTGAGCAGATTGGGCTTGTTGCTTTAAACACACATGTGCCTCAAAATTGCCATGGACTGTGTTGTCTGCTCCCCTCCCAGGGCTTAGCAGGCTCCCTACTGACATCTCGTCCAGTTCCACAGCTCTTAGGTCACCACAAGTTTTGGGAAAGCTTCATTTGGGTCCTTTAAGATGCAGTCATATCCGTTTGAAGACATGAATCTCCTGTTTGATTGACAGCCCCATCCTCCCACAGTGCAGGCTAGCATCCCGGCCCCAGCGGGGTACGGGGTAGTGTGTGTGTGTGTGGGGGGAAGGGTGGTGAGGAAATTGGGGGGCAGGTTCTGCCCTTCCCCCTCCTGGCTTACCCTCTGAGAGGGGGTGAGGGACAAAGAGGGAAAGAGACAAAGCCCGTGCCCCAGGCCTGCCTGCAGAGGGTCCCCCCGCCTTGGCTGGGCATAACACCCCTCTGGGGGGCTGCAGTGCAGGCGACAGGCTGCCCACCTGTGTGTTCAGACAGAAGAGACTAGAAAATGCCTTTCAGTTGCTGCTGATGAACCATGTCCGCCTAGGGAAGGGCCACCAAAGCACTGACACACCCTTCACCACGGCCGTTCCCCAAACTGGGGCATTTGCTCTTCTTCGGTCAGATGCGGTCTGAGAACCCCAGACAGAATATAATGACTGACTCTGAGTCTTAGTCTGAAGGTGCTGATGTGGGGGTGGAGCTCTTTGCACAGAGTTTGGGGAGCACAGACCACCCGTCTGCCAGGAAAGCAGTTGAGGGGACACAGCTGGGCTCTCTATTCAGGAACGTCATTTACGATTTTCAAATTGACAGCAAATGGCTCTTAATAAAGTGTTTACAAAGTAGCTGATTTACTCAAGTAGCCATGTGGTTTTAAAATTTGGAAGGCATCTGGGCAGGTGACAGATGACCTTGTCTGCCTGGATGGAGTGGGATGAAAGGAGGCAACAAAATAGAGACGTTTGTCTACAAGCGAACCCACGTCCTTCCCTGGTCTGCCATCCAGGTGTGCGGACCCCCGCTCCGCAGCGAGCCTCAGCTTCTCTGTAGGGTGTGAACAGGTTGTCCTGCGAGGTACGCACACCTGAGAGCCGGGTGCACACCAGAGAGAGGATGAAAGGCCCAGACCATAGGCTAGCTGCCTAATAAATATTTATGGAATTATTTATTAATGAATTAATTATAACTTAATCAGATAACAAGGCTGGTAATTCCTCTTAGATGTCAGCTTGGCTGGGCCGTAATCTCCAGTTACTTAATGAGACACTAAGCGTTGCTCTGACACAGCAAATTAGCCTTGCTAATGTCGGTAGGCCTCACCCAGTCACTGGAAGCCTTAAGAGCAAGACGGAGGTTTCCCAGGAAAAAATCCTGCTTGAAGATGGTAACAGCAACCCTGCCTGTATTTGCAGCCTGCCAGCCTGCGCCCCTGGGTTTCAGGCCCGCCAGCCCTACAGTCGCATAGGCCAATGCCTAAAACTGAAAAGAAAATGCAAAGAATATATGTAAGAGAGGAAACCATCAAAGAAATAATTCAAGAAAACTTCTGGAAGTACAAGACCTGAGTTTCCTGACTAGAAGGACCCACCAAGCACCCAGCATGATGATTGAGATTTTGCAACATTGGAAGCCCAATAACAAAACAATCCTACAAATGTCCAGAGAGAAAAAATAGGTGGCATACCCACAAGCAGGAATCAGAAAAGCGTCACAGCTCAGCAGTGGAACCTAGAAGCCAATGAAGTCAATTCGCCAGTATTCTGAAGGAAAATTAAATTTCCAACTTAGAACCCTCTGTCCAGCCAAACTGTCAACCACGCGTGAGAAACATCAAGATATTTTAGACACGCAAGTTCTAGATTCCCACGCTTCCTTTCTTGGGAAGTTACTAGGAAGTGTGCTTCCCCCAAGCGAGAGAGTAGAAGGCGGGGGACACGAAGCGTGAGACCCAGGACAGAAGGGCAACGAGGAGAGGCTGTGGCATCCCAGCAAAGGGGGGTCCTGACGGCCCGCAGGCCCCCATGCGACGCAGGCGGAGCAGAGGGGTCTCAGACACGTTCAGAGAGTAAGGTCAGTGCCTCCGCCTGTCTTGAGGGGAGATTTGGATAGATGCAGAACAGTCTGAGGCTGAATTCATAATAAAAACATGAAAACCAAATAAGTAAAAAAAAAAGATTATAAAGTTCAAGGAAAAGAGAACTTTGGACACCAAATTGCTCATGGTTCATGGATGAATAAGTATTCTGTAGTCATAATAACGTAAATATAGCACACCGACCTACACAATAGTATGATAGGCTGGTGTTGGGGAGGGAGGCACCTGCTCAGGTCACTGTTAAATCCCAGGGCACCACGCACTCACCTCTAGATCAACGTGGCGCTCCAGCCCCCGCTGGCAGAGAATGAGGGGCAGAGCCCGACACCATGAGAACACACAGGAAAGAAAAAGGCTTCAGGTCTCTAGCACACGATATTCCCCTGTTGGACTTGGAAAACATGTGCCCAGTTCCAGATCACTGGGCATATTCTCAAAAAACATTGCTACTCACATCTATTATAAGAGTTCCCAGGGAGAGCGTGGTTGAGTACTTAGGATTCCAATTTACATGTGATAGTCTCATGTTTCCCAACTTGAAATACCACAGTTAATGTGTCAACATTAAAAATGTAGCACTCAAGCTATCTGCTAATGTTTAATTTAATCACGCTTTTCTCTGGCACCTGGAGAAATTAAGAGCCTGGGGAAAATAATGATTAGCAAGCATTTGTGACTTAGATCACCCTGCAATTGAAAAAAGCACTTTTAAGTGCTTCTAAGATATTTGTTTCTCAGCATCGCTCTATGAGCAGGTGGCTCTGTTCCAGACAAGTTCAGCGAGGTGATTCCCACAAATCACATGGAGTATGTGAGGGAGAGCGGGATTCTCGAGACCTTCCATCCAGGTTTGTCCGTGTGTGCAAAATCTAGGGAGCCGTTCCTCAGCGTGAAACTGAGTTAGAATCCAGTATCAAGAGGTTCCACTCTGCAACCGTCCATGCCACTAGCAACAGAAGAAGGAAGCCCTTCACCCTGGGAGACTCGCACAGGCAGAATGTGCAAATCTCTGGTATTATTTTCCTCTGACGTGGTAAATCCCATCTTCCTCTTACTTGGACATCTCATTCCATAACATTGAAATAGTATTGTTTAGAGGGTTGTATCCTTTTAAGTGACATGGAGTGTCGTGGGCTGGAGCTGTGACCCTTTCTCCTCAGTTGTGCAAAGTAGCTGCTGGTCCGAGGGCTGCCCTGGCCAGTCCCCAGAAGAGCACAACATAAGCGACAGTGTTTCTTAATCTCTTCTCTTTTAGAAAGGGAAGGTAATGCTTAATGTAAAGAGAATGCGTTGTGATGGTGGGATTTAATGTATCCACGTTGGTGGGGGGAAGGCAGGAAGACGGATCCTGTTCTTGAAGCTTCCAGCTCAGCCCTGGGAGGTGGCCCTGAAGACAGCCCAGCCCCTGCAGGCCAGACCCCGTGACTGTCCTGTGGGGACTTGTCCGCTGGGGTGGGGATCCCACCTCCTCGCCCCCACCCCGGTCCCCCGGATGCTGCGGGGCTGGGAGGGCAGGGGCCAGGGCGCTCCCAACCTCTGGGCCAGCAGTGCCTTTCTCAGGGGACCTCAGGCAGTTGTGGAAGCATCTAAGGTGGCTTCTGTCCTTAGTGGCTGCTGTTGTCAAGCTCGGGGCATGAACCGTGGTGTGTGTGGCATTCCCCACACCCACCCCGGTATTTCTGTTCACTGTGTTTAAAGTGAATAAGCAGAATCATTTGAGTGGGGATGGAGGAAAGGCTTTGAAGGTAAAAAAAAGAGACTATGAACCACTTCGGATTTTGTTTTTAAAGAAAATTCCTAAGCTTTAAAACTGTCACCTTTAAGACAGAATAGTGTCCACATACATCCTTCTTGAGAATCTCCAGCTACCCAAGCAACATGTTCTTTTCTTCTTTTTTTTTTTTTTTTGCTTCCTAATCTTAAAATTCACATTTCCTAAACAACCAGTGGGCTTATCTTGTGTTTCCAGCCACAGAGTTATGTAAAGGCTATTATTTTTCAAGGGAAGAACAGAGAACTCTTAAAGAAACCAGCCTAAAAGGGGAAAAAGTCAGCAGATTGCAGCAATGATTTGAAGTTCTAGCACATTTCTGCGCTTAAAATAATCCGGTTCCAGACTGCTTGCCTTGCCATGGGACAGCCTCCTCACTCCCTCCCCACAGCTGTATTTGGGGAACAGAGCCAGAAGAATTGGGGCTCCTTGGGGACCCGCCCTTCTTGTCCCTGTCCTCTGTAAGCTCTGGAGCTTTCTCATGCTATCAAAAAACATAAAAAATGAGGTGGAAATTGTTAATAGAGAAATCGAGATTAAAAAGACAGAGAGAGGGATGTGGGTTCCCGTTCTGCAAGGGGAAACTCAATCCCCAAGAGAAGTTTTTTAAAATCAGACGTAGCCAATCAAAGCCTGACCCATCATCTACCCACTGGACGTAATGCCTGTGTTGGATTTGGGGATGGGAGGGGCAGAAGTTAGAAGAAGCAACACAGGACTTGCCTCCAGGGTCTCATGGTGCCCAGGGCAGGGTGAGAGACAGAGTGATGGCCCCGTGGTCCTAAATCCCAGAAACTATGGTATGTCACCTTATATGGCATATTCTGCCGATGTGACTGAATTAAGAATCTGGGTGGGGACATTATCTTGGCATATTGGGTGGGTCCCCACGCAGGGGTCCTTGTAATGAAAGAGGGAGCAGGAGAGTGAGAGTGAGGGTGGGGCAGAGGGGAGGGGAAGAGAGATTTGGAGATGGCTTCATGTTTCTGGCTTAAGAAAGAGGAAGGAGCCGTGAGCCAAGGGATTGAGTGGCCTCTAGAAGCTGGAGAAAGCAAGGAAACGGGTTCTCCCCCAGAGCCTCTGGGGGAACACGATCCTGCCGGCACCTTGATTGTAGCCCCTCGGACCCGTATCCGGCTTCTCCACAACTGCAAGACAGTTAATCTGGGTCATCCTAAGCGTGTAAGTGTGTGGTAAGCCATTGAGTGTGTGCTTATTTGCTGCGGCAGCAGTAGGAAATTATACAGAAAGAGAAGAAATCAGAGAGAAAACGTGAAAGAGTCTCCCCCACCCAGCCCCTGACTGGGGAACCAGCCTGAGTCCCCCACACCCAGCCCCTGATCATGGCCTGGGGACAATAATCTCTCCTTACCTGTAGCAGGGGGGTCCTTGACCTGGGTTCCCATTTGCAGTGTGAGCAGCCTTGCCTAAGGGTTTTCTTCGCCCCCAAGACGTGTAGTTGGTGCCTTCACTTTCCTTGTTGACCACAAATCTCTAGGGACTCAGAGGCCGAACGCTAGTCTGGGTAGACTGAATCTTGTGGAAATCGTAGTACAGTTTTTTCGGTCGTTTCCCCCTCCGTGGAGATGGAATGTGAGAAACAGCTTCTCCAGGGGAGAACCCACTTAGAATTCTTTGTTGGGGAGGCAGTGGGGGAGGGGCGCCTGGGTGGCTCAGTCAGTTAAGTGTTCAACTCTTGTTTTGGGCTCAGGTCATGATCAGTCCTTGCATCAGGCTCCTCGCTCCTCGACAAGGTTGCTTGAGATTCTCTCTTTCTCTTTTCCTCTGTCTCTCTCCCGCTCTCTTTCTCTCTCTCTCAAATAAATAAATATGTTTTTAAAAGAATTCTCTGTCCAGCAGGCAAATAGGGTGTGTAACGCACCTGCATGAAGGCAACTGGTTCAGCCCAGAAAGATTTACGTACAAGAGACGCTTTCCAATAATACTATGAACACTACATGTGGACAAGCCCTATATTAAGCGTTTTGAACAGAAAAAGTTGATTTAAAGCCATTCACTGAATGAGCCAAAAATAATTGCCCAAGAGGCTTGGGATAAAGCCAATGAAAGCACAGAGCAAAGCCCACAAAAAACGCATGAAGCCTAGACGTACATTAGTTTCAAAATTTGTAGCTTACAGGCCAATTGAAGTTGGTCCTCCTGTCCTGCACCCTATTTAGAAAGAAAACAAAAGGGAGATGATATACAGCCCCCCGAATGCAGGTCAAGAGGAGTGAAGAACTCCCAGTGGCTCAGGGTATAACCTTGGTACAGCCGATTCTTGATGTGGCAAACACAGAGCAGACTTACTTACTCTGAAGACTGCAGGGACAAGTGTGGCCCCAAGGAAGGGGACCCAGTGGGCTGAGTAGAAGTCTGCCCATCCGATTGCTTTGTTAGGCCATGGGGATACACAGACACGTGCGGGGTTCTGCACGCTGACGGACCCACCATGACAGCAGAGGGGCAGGAAGTGAAGTGCCTGCAAAGATAGATGTAGTAACTATAATCTCAAATGTGGAAGAATGACTTGAGGCCCCGAATGTCCAGGGGACATTCTTGGTGAGCAAGTGGTGGTCTGGTCTTCCTCAGCAGATGACTAGGCTAGACTGGGCAGGTTGACAAAACTTCGAGGGTGGGTTGGGGAAGAGAAGCGTTGGTTAAGCTTGAGAGATTTGGAGGGAGTGGGGAAGAAGAGGTATGAAACCACTGCTAGAGGGAAAAGAATCTTGGAGAAAGAATGGAAGAGTTTTTTAAAGGGGATTTTAGGAATTCATGTGATGGGCAATATAACATCCTTCTCCAGTGTTCAGTAAAATGAACATTATTCATCTGTGCTTCTGGAATTTGTGGGAGAATTTTGGGTGCAAGGATATGCAAGTGTACCACTTAACATTCAATTTGGCTGCATATAATGGAAATATTCAAAATAATCGTGGATTAAATGACTTGTATATGTATTCCTCTCTCATGTGAAGGAAGTCCATAAGCGGCCCAAGCTGGTCCGTGATGGTCCATGACAGGTCCGGGATGATAATAAGATCCAGGGACCTTGACGTTTTCTGCTTCGCTATCCAAGCAGTGGCTCCGTACTCAAGAACACCTTATTCAAAATAGCTGCTGGAGCTCCGGTCATCACATCAGCTTTACAGGCAGCTGGAACCAGGATGGTGGGAAGGGCCAAAAAAGTGCACCAACTCTTTTAATAAAATTAAAATTCTGTTAGTAAGGAAAAAGTGAATGGCCACTGCAGGCCAGTGGTTTCTTTTGTGCTTATTCAGACCCGAAGGCTGGAGGAAGTGAAAGCAAGAAACGCTGTGAGATACTAACCTAACAAAGCTGCAGTGAGGAGATGCAGAAAGGTCTATGAGCCATAGAGGCAGGTGGGGCGGACTCTGGCTGGGCAAGTGCTGAGGCATTCACAGGGATCTCCCATGGAACGGAGTCTTAAGGCATGAACAGAAATCCGCAGGTGAACGGGGGGGATTTGCAGCAGAGAAAACAGGACAGCCACGCTGTTCAGACTCACACCCCCGAGGCTGTGATTCCTCTCGGGCACATTTCTAGAAGGGAGACCATGGCCCCAGCACACCCGCCCCACAGCAGGGCTGTCAGAAGTGACCAGCAGCCTTCTCCACCCAGCTCTGCAGGGTCCGGAGCCCTCGCTGCCTGCCCCCCATCCTCTCCCCACCTCCATCCCTGCTCCCACCCTTCTTCTAAAAAGGAGATAAATTCCATTTTTCATTCCCAGCTGCATCTGGAAATTCTGCTCCCAAGTGATCAAGGGGCAGCTTTGACCAGTGAACCAGCCTTCTCAGTGGAGGCCGCGGACCCTAGCTTCCAACGGGCTCTCACTTCCAAAAATTAGACTCTATGTGTATGAAATAAATCTTTCTGGGGTTTTTTTGTTGTTTTTGAGTCCTGGGGCTGTATTTTCTGTTTTGTTTGGCCCAAGGCACAGCAGCAATAACTCTGTCCTCTGATTCAGACGTAGTGTAGTGTCCCAAGCCCAGCCGGAAGGCCACTGTCTCTGGGAGAAGCCCGTCCAGGGAACTGGAAGCCTGTCGACTCTGAGTGGCGTGATGGAAAAATAATGCATCTCTGCTTTCTGGTCTGCAACTTTTTATCATAGTAAAATACGCAAGACATTCCATTTACCCTTTGAACCACTCAGAATGTATAATTCGTTGGCATTCAGTATACTCACATCGTACATCACCGCTACCGAGTTCCAGAACTTTCTCATCACCCCAATAAAACCCCTACCCGTTCAGCAGTCACTCCCCGTCTCCCTCCCCCTCCCCCACTCATGTACTTTCTGTCCCCCTGGGTTGCCGCCCGGGACACGTCCCAGAAGAGGGTTCTTTACGACACACGGCCTTCGGTATCTGGCTTCTTTCACGTAGCACGTTTTCACGGTTCACCCGCACGGTAGCGTGTGCCAGCGCCCCGTTCCCTTTGATGGCCGAGCGACACTGCACTGTGTGGGAGCCATCCTGCGTTTATCTGTTCACCTGCTGATGGACCTTTTGGCTGTTTCCGCCTTATGGCAACTGTGAATCTCACTGCTGCTGTGAAATTCCATGGGCAAGTGTTTGAACACCTGTTTACAGTTCTTTTCAGTATGTACCCCAGAGTGGAGTTGCGGGGGCATCTGGTCACCCTGTCTAGCGCGTTGAGGAGCTGCCGAACCATTTTCCACAGCAGCTGCACGTCTGCATGTCCACCAGCGGCGTGTGAGCCTGGTCAGGGTTTCCAGATTCCCGCCAACACTTGGCGGTTTCCATTGTGTTTCATGACGGCCATCCTAGTGACTGTAGAGTGGAGTCTCATCATGTGGCTTTGTGTATTAAGGGGTCTTCATGCCCAACATGGGGCTCAAACTCCCGACCCTGAGACTGAGTCTTGTGCTTCACCGGCTGAGCCAGCCGGGCACCCCTCCTTGTGGTTTTGACGTGCATGTCCTCACGGCCAGAGATGTTCAGCCTCTCCTGAGCTCGTTGGCCATTTGTATGAGCAATTTTTAAATGTTGCTCTGTCATCACATTCAAAAGTCAACTGGAGAAGAATTAATTTAATTTGTGCCACTTTTTCTTTTCTCTATTTTTTTTCTAAAAGGAAGTTCTCTTACATTGAGAACTTTTTCTCACATCAAATACATATCTATTGTAACCATGAAAGAATGGTCAGAGAATGAACTCCGCTGCAAAACAGTCCATTTTGCAATAACCCCTGACACTTCATTACACAAAGTTGACTACACATTTTCTCAATTTCCAGGAAATGAGTGGAAAGACTTGCTTCTATCTGTATGTTTTCCAACCTTGTTCCATGTAGGAACTTCCCCTTGAAGAGAGCAATCAGGAGACCCATGAACCTATAATTAGCATGCATGGAAGTTGTCAACTCTCATTCTAGAAATGCCACCATCATTTTCCCTGTGGTGGCTTCATGCCATCCATGCATGTTGTCTGTTTTCCAAGGCAGGAATACACAGTTTTGTCTTAAATAATAACTGAGCAAGTCAAGAAGATACATAGACTGCTTAGGTTTTAAATGCACAGATATCTACTCATGGGAAGAGCTAGAGCGAAAAATGAAACCAAGCAATGGAGAGATCGCAGAGACAGCACCTGAGACCCAGGGTTCTGACCCCTCCTCACTGGTGCGTGAGGGTTATACACAGGGCATTTCTTGTGCTATCTAGGACTGCTTCGTTTTTCTTTGAACAGTATGGAAGGGATACCAGTAACAAGAGTGTTCTTGCACCACGAAGACCGAGAACTTTCTACCTTGGGATCAAATACCATCTGCATGCTTCTGCTCAGAACCTAATACAGCCCTGAGAAGGCCAGGCCCTGACCAGACCATGTGCAGGGACTCAGGCCACGCTCAGACTGGGCGCCAGTCTGTAGCCTGGAAGTGGGTCTTCCTGCTCACGGGAGATCAGTACCTGCTGTGGCCTTTCCAGACCATAATGCACAGAATCCGTGAGCATAGAAAAATGTCTGGTTTTCATGCCACTATGTTCAAGCAATTTTTTTACACAGCAGTAGCAACTCTGTTTCTCTCTCCTTCTCTCTCTCTTCTTGCACAGTAGGTAAGGTTCTCCATGAAATCTTCCTGCAATTCATTCTTCACATTCAAAATTAAATTTAATTAAAATTCCTATTATTTTCTGGAACAAAACCATTCCCTCAGAATGTGTTTTTTTCCTCACTGCCTCCCATTTTCCACATTATTTTATTATTTTAATCCCACCTTGTTTTTAAGTTTCCCCAGATTTGTCCTTTTTAACAAATCATCCTGTTGTCTTGCAGGAGTCCCACTCCCTTCTTGCTGGACACACCCTGTAGCAATTAAATCAGAAAGGGCTTAGCCTGGTACACGTCTCAGACTGAAAGTGTTATTTCACCATCATTCTTGACTGATATGTTAGCTGAGGACAGAACTCCAAGCTGACAATTACTTTCTCTCAACGTTACTTACTGTCATTTATTATTACTAACGAGAAATCTGTTTTTAGTTGAATTGTCATCCCTTTGTAAGGGATGTTACTTCTCCCTAAAGTTTGTCTTTATTTTTAATATTCCACTGTTTCATTACGGTGAATCTAAAAGTGGAGTTGTTTTTATTTTTCCTTCTGGGACGTGTGTGCTTCTTCACCCTGAAGATTTATCTTCCTGAAACTGTAAAAACTCTCCGCCTTTGTTGCTTCAAATTCACCTTCCCCATTCTGTGCACTCCCTCCTTCTGAAGGAGCTTGTCCACATATCCTGCAGGCTTGCACTGAAGGTCTTCATTTGGTCTGACACGTTGCTCCGTTTCTCTGCCCTGTTCTCCCTCTCTGGCTGTGTATGCTGAGAGGTGACTTCTCCAGCACGTTCTCCCATTCATCAGCGCTCTCTTCAGTGGTGTCTAACTTATCATGCTGCTGTCTACTGAGTTTTCTTTAGAATAACCTTACTTCCTATCCTGGAAGTTCTACTAATTCCTTCCTGGGTCTTCCTGTGCTTGTTTGTTGCCTCCTCGGTTTTGAGATTTCGAGCATACGTGCATGGACATCTCTTCCAGACTGTTCTTTCCTGGTGCTTCCAGGGAGGTCCTTTGTCCTCGCCACCACAGCCACTTGCTCTCATGTAGCACCTTGTTTATTTGCATATGTGCACTACTTGGCCATGAAGTCAACGTCAGTATGGGTTGTTTCCACATGTAGTCCCTGCACCTGCCCTGGGATGTGGGGACATCCTGCAGGGCTCACTGGTTTTCACCATTGCTGGACCAGGTTCACAGGTGAATTTCTCAGCTCCGGATTTCCACACCTCACAGGTGCTGTGAATCAGACCCTGCCCCTACAAGTGTCCCAGACCGCTGCTGACTCTATTTCCATCTATGACCCAGAGGGAGAGGCGTGCTTCTGAGCCATATCCCCAGGCAGATGGGCAGAATTTTCTTACCCCTGTTCACAGGGGAGATGGCCTTCGCTGGCTCCCCATGAATGTCAAATTCCAACTCTGTGCTGAGTGTGGGGTTTGGAGCAGCAGAGAGAGGGTGCCTGTGGCCTCATCTCCTTCCTTCCTGCAGGTGAGGCAGAGTTCTGAGAGCCTGTGAGGCCACTGAGTTTCTATTCTGGTTCTCAGCTGCAGCTTTGAGTTCCTTTCTCTTTGGCCCTGGAGAATTTTCAGCCTGGATCTGCATTTCCAAATGTATTGCTATGGTGTCAAGCATTTGTCTGTGTTTGGAGCAGGGTCATTCTGTGATTGTTGGGGGGGGGCGGTCCTCCCACATCAGCTCCCCCCACCATGTCATGTTGACCAGAAGTCTGAGGTTCTGGGGCAGAGTTGGAATTTTCAGTTGACAAAAAAACCAAATCCAGCTCGAAAAACAAAACCCCAAAGATGCTGTCCAAGGGCTAGCAGTCTACTCTTCAAGCCTGCAAGCTGCAGTGCTCCTCTGGCTGGGGAGGAGCGGCAGCCTCTGTGCCTCCTTTGGCTCTCCGGCTCCAACACCGTGCCAGGCCCCACCTGGGCGCTCAGGCAACAGGCAGCTGCTCCTTGCCTGTGCCACACAGACGTCTCCTGCAATTCTCATAGCTTCTAGAAGGAGGTGTGTCTCTAAGCCCCACTTATAAAGGCAGAGCCTTCCACCCAGTGACGTTAAGTCACTTGCTCAGGGTCACTCACTGGAAAATGGCAAAGCTGGGAATTCTGCCTGAGGTCGACCTGGGTCCGAAGTCCCTGTTCTGGGCCACTGGGGCACTCTGGAACCTCTCGAATGTTTGCTGGACAAAGGAGGATGGAAATGGAAGAATTATTCTGCATGACCTCAGGAGTGAAATAAGATTCATGGGTAGAAGCTAAAGGGAAACTGATTTTGACTCATCTGAGAAATGTTTACACAACTTAGAACATGCTACCAGGGCCCCTCGCCCCAGACTGAGCTCCCAAGCACTTGAAGAGCCCAGGTATTGAGAGAGCTGGAGGGCAGGAAACCTGCCAGAGGGAACTCCAGCAGTTAGCTGATCCGAGTGATTAGACAGATGGCTCTAGGTCCTTTCCTACCCCTGGTTTCTGGGACGCTGGGACTCCAGCAAAAGCTACTTTCACATCTATTCAGAGCCCTCCATTCACTGGACTATAATGCCTTGTTTGATCTCACTGATGACCCAAATAGCTTGCAGCGGCTCTCGGCGGGTGGCCCATCCCTGTGCTGTGTATCCGGTTCCCGGAGCGGTGTGCCCTCCACCGCGGGCACTGGAGCGCAGCCCCCCAAGCCAGGATAAAAGAGCTCACTGGCGGGGGTCGGGGGGGCCCAGCCTGTCCCCTGTGACAGTCTCATGGCCTCACTAGGGAGCAGAGGGGAGCAGAACTGAGAAGGGGAGGAAGAAGGAGAAGAAAGGAGAGAGGGGTTGGGTAGAGGGTGCAGAAGGAGGGAGAGACAGAGTCTTTGGAAATATTGTCCAGCAACTGATTTTCATTATCTCCACCTTCCCCACTGCAGAAGGGAGCTTGTTATGCAGGTGCTGACTCAGGGGCTCAGGCCACAGGATGGATGCCCGCTCCTTCCCCAATCCAAGGAGACTGGTTAGCTCCCTGCTCTGGGGTCCACGAGGCAGGACGTGAGTCGCCAGGGTGAGTGGGGACAAAGCCACGTGCGTGAATGTTCGTGGGGCTCATCAATGAGTAGGGGTTACATCGGATCCGGCAGCCCCCTTTCAGCCCTCCACAGATCAACGTGTCATGTGGGAGCCTACAGCCGAGCCCCAGGGGACAGGGCCCCAGTGGGAGTGACGGACCGGCTCCCCACTGGGCCCGTCACCCCGTGCTGGCCGATGCCTCCACAGCTCTCCATGCGGGGCCTTCACCCAGAGAGCCCTGCCTTCCCAGGGACCGCAGGCTCCAACCCCACCGCACCCACCAAGGGGCCGGACCCTGGGAATGCACTTCTCCTGCCCCCTCTAGAGCCCCCAGCTTCGTAGCCCAAGACATCGGCCTCCTGCCCCGCCCCCAGAGGGCAGTAGGTGAAGAACAAGCAAAGAGCAGTAGCAGCCACTAACAGGTGACAAAGAGCCCCAAAAGGCCTCTTTTGCTCGTTGTCTGTAAAGGGAGAGAAAAGATGTGGAATGACTAATAAAGACCCATTGCTGCTGCTATTCTCACGGTCATCCCCTCCCCCGTACACAGCTGGAAAGCACCTGCGTTCACCCTACAAGCCCCCAGGGAGGCTGCTGGAGCACCCCTGCGGCCGCCCAGCCACCCAGCACAGATGGGTGCTTGGTGCTCAAACGGGAGGGCGCACCTGCTGCGTGGGGGGACGCACCTGCTGCGTGGGGGAGGCGCACCCGCTGCGTGGGGGAGGTGGCAGATGGAGCCGCGGTTTCTGTCTCAGAAAGGAGCCCCGCTGGGGAGCGGAGCTGCAAGGATGAGCCTTTCAAGAGGCCATTGCCACTGCCTCAATGTTCGTGTCTCCTCAAAACTCATAACCTGAAGCCCAACCTCCAAGGTGATGGCATTCGGGGCCGGGGCTCCCGGTGAGAGCTCTGCGCCCGCTCAGAGCATCCTGGACGGTGTGGGGTCCCCCACTCGGGGGCCCGCCTGGGCGGGCGGTCAGGACGTCCCAGGTTTGTTCCCTCCACCCCCTCACGCAGACACAGCCATGGGAACGGCTCCGATGCACCCCGGGGCCAAGCCGTGCGTGCGCGGGGGTGACCCGCGCTTGTCAGCCGAGGGAGGCGTCCTCACCCGAAGCCCCGTGGGTCGCCTGACAGCGGGGACGGAGCGAGGCGACGCAGGCGGGCTCATCTGTCCCCGTGCGTTGTCTCCGTCCGGTCACTGGCCCCGCAGCCTGGCTTCTCTTGACCCTGCAGCCTGGGCTCTACTTGCCCCTGATTTCTGCCCTTGACTTGGGCGACGACCAGACCCCAGAGCGTCTCCCCACTGTTGTCACTGGTGTCCAGCCACAGGCCACTCTCTAGGTAAAACGTCCCATCCCGGCTCCGGGCTCCGGAACCGGGCTCCGGACGCGAGAATCTGGGCTCCGGCGACTCCTCCAGGGTTTCCTCCCGCCCCGTGCGCCGCTCCGCGGACCAGCCCCGAACCCCTGCCCTGACACCCAGCCCTGAACCCCGGGCCCGACCCCCAGGCCCGACCCCCGGCCCTGAACCCCAGGCCCGACCCCCAGGCCCGACCCCCAGGCCTG
>LNAC01000076.1:664191-679867 GCA_002007465.1 Ailurus styani
CCGCCCTGGGCTTCGCCACCCGGACCCGGTGGCCCCTGCGTGCGTCCTGTCCAGGCCCGGCCTCCGCAGCTCGGTCCCCACCACACAAACGCTCCCCGGGCAGCTGATCACCTGATCGTAGTGACGCCCGGCAGGTGCGCAAACCTGCTAAATGCCTGTTGTTGGTTCAAGACTGGCCTGGCGGGGGGCCGGCGGGTGAGCCCCTCGGAGGCCCACGTCCTGACCCCCGGAGCCCGCGGCTGCTTCCTGATGGGGCCGAAGGGGCTGCACGGGTGGGGACACTACGGACCTGAGCTGGAGAGAGGGGCCTGGGGTCGGGCGGGACTGCCGGCAGCAAGGGGCTCTTTCCTTGTGAGGGAGGCAGAGGGCGAGGGGCCTGAGCAAGAGGAGGGGCCGGGCCCGGCGGGCAGAGGGGCGCGTGTGGGGCCCCAGGAGCCGGAGGCGGTGAGGAGGGCTTCTCCCCGGGGCCCCCGGAGCAGCCGGCCCGCCCAGGGAGGCCCGTGTCGCACTTCTGGCCCCCACAAAAGGAAGGACATCAGGTACGTTTTAACCTCGGCTGGTGGTACGCGGGGCAGAGGCTGCAGGAGACCAAGCAGGCGGCTCAGGGCATAGTGTCACCTCCCGGAAGCGCGGGTGGGCCTCTCTGGAGGGCAGTGTCGGGGCTGGGAATCAACCTGCAGGCGGCAGAGGGTGGGAGGGTGCGGGGCGTCCTTGCGAGGGGCCCCTCACCCACCCCACTGACCGCCGCAGTTTACCACCAGGGACTCGGCACCAGACTCCGAGGAACATCAACGTCCCTTTAAAATGATGAGCATTAGTCGGTTTTTAAGATGTCCTACTGGGTTGTTTTTCTACACCGGCCTTTGGCAAACCAGTCGGCCGATCATCAGAATCACAGGGGGAAGACTTGTGTTTTTAAAAGAGCAGATTGCGGAGTGACCCCCGAGATGGAAGGTTTGGGGTGGGGGCTGCCCACGTGCTTTCCGGGGAAGCCTCCTGCTCAGCCAGCCCAGGTCTGCGCACCCCTCCGTTCTTACCCACTTTCCGCCGCCTTGCCCCCCTCTGCTTTGAAAGCGAGCTGTGTGTCTACTGCTTTCCTACACCAGATAATACAGGATAATCTAAGTAAACCGGTTTTCTACTCCCAAACTCCCCACATTTCTAAGACTCACAGCACCTGTGTGGAATCGGGCTCAGCTCCAGAGAGCTAATTTCCTGCAGACCAGATTGCATCATTAGCCCCCGAGGCTGAGGACAATCACGGCAGGGGAAGCCTTCATCAGGCTCAACTTCAATTCCCTCTTCCCTAGGGTGATCTGGCTTGTTCACCTCACATGTGTTTAATGAGCACCTGGTATGTGCCAGGCACTGGGAATACAGAAGAGAAGTACCCAGACACAGAGCCCTGATGGTTGAATCTACACTTGGCCGTGCCATCCTGTCACCCACCAATCTGAAAGGCTCCCTCAAGGGTGGGGAACCCGAATCCACCCTCTTCTCTGGTCATTTCCCGGCAAGCTGCCCTCTTCCGACTCGAACAGGCGGCTTGGATGGTTTCTGGGGCAGAGAAACTGCTCTGTGGGTGCTCATTATACACCTGTGTGACCCACCGAGGGGACCCAAATGCAAGCTATGGGCTTTGATGATGGTGACACCTGAGTGTCGGTCCCTCCGTTGGAACAAACACTGTCTGGGTGGGTGTGGGGTGAAGAGCGGGGTAGGCTGTGCCTGTGTGTGGCTGGGAGTCTACGGAAACTCGGGGCTTTGCTCAGGTTTGCTGCGAACCCAAAACCACTCTAAAGAATAGTCTTTTTTCTCTCTCTCTCTAATGACATGGCTTGGTGCAGAGCTAGGATGACTCCATTCATCCCAGACTAGCTCTAAAAGCTCCCACTAACGTCTTCTATAGACAATGGGGATTTTAAAGCAGAAAGATGGTGAGATCATTGGTGGGTGTTAGGTAGCCGCCATCGGGCTCCATGGAGCCAACGTGGGACTGCGGGACCCTCCGGGGCTGTGTGGAAAGAGCCCCTCCTGCCTCACTGCTCCCGCATCACCTACCGGAGCCCACGTGCGGGACCAGAATTCCTTCACGGACCTGCGGGAAGCACGGGTTTGCCTTCTCTTATCACTAAGTTTTGCTGTCACAGACCCCAGACTCCCTCCTTCTGGGAGTGGAGGGAGCAGCTCACCAGCCCACCAGCTCCCCCCACGAGGCAGGGAGTTTACAGAGAAGTCTTCGGGATGGAGCCCATGGCACGCACTCCTGCCGGCTACTTGGCCATCCCTGATGAACGACCGACGCGCTCCAGCCGCGGGACAGCAGGTGTCCCGACAGGGTCTCCCAGCGCGGGGAGCCTCTCTCCGTGACGTATCCTTGTCCACACAAGCATCCACCTGCACCACTTTTCATTTACTGATTTAGCTTTTCTTCCCCAACCGGTTTCTTTGTTTAGCCCCCGATGAGCCTTCTTTTATTGATCCCCTTGTATTTCTTGCAAGGAGCCAGAGGCTTACTGTCAATTTCAATTTCTAAAGCTGGTAGTAATTGAGAAAAGTGCTTTCTTCAGATCAATACTTCCTCCCGTCTTGACATTGAGCAATTAATAATCACTTGGTGTATGATTTCAGTGGGAAAAAAAATAGAAGCCAATAGAACTACAATACGTGGCTATAAAACCAACTGGTTTTCTCTGCGAAGCCACAAATGCTCAAAAGAAGCAGAGAGATACTCTAGCTCGCTGCATTCCCGTTACCCACTGGTGGCTCATTCTGTCAACGACACGTGAATACTCACTTTCCTCTGTGATTTCATGTGGGCGATTTTCCTGGCCTTCAACAATTGACCCAGCACACTGTCAGGGTCCCTCCTAGTCAAGAGAAGAGTGGTTCCACTCTTTTTTTTTTTTTTTTAAAGATTTTATTTATGTATTTGGGGGAGGGGAGCAGAGGGAGAGGGAAAGAGAATCTCAAGCAGACTCTGTTCTGGGCACGGAGCCCAATGCAGGCCTCGATCTCATGACCCCGCGATCAAGACCTGAGCCGAAATCAAGAGTCAGATGCTCAACTGCCTGAGCCACCCAGGCGCCCCAGGGTGGTTCCCCTCTTTGTGTGAAGTTCAGTTCATCGGCCAGGGGCTGCCCAGCTCCCTCGGCAGCTGCTCCTCTGCTGGGCCCCACCCCCATCAGGATTCTCCCTAGAACTCAGTCCGAGCCCAGGGAACACCAGGCACCCCTCTCCCAGGCCTGCTCCCCTGCCTTTCTGCCCCCGCCCTGCATTTTCCACACCGCCACCTCGTGAGAGTGAAGCAGAGCCCCCCAAGGTTTTAGAACAACCACTACGGGGAATTGCCAGGGAGTGAGTGAGATCTGTCAAGAGTGCAAGATAGCACCGCCATCACAAGTCCACGGGGAAGAGATGCCCCAGAACCGCTGAGACCGGCAGAGCCCATCACAGAGCTGCTGGCTGGCAGGTAGCTTCTCACCCCCGTGGTTGGTGCCTGTCCCCGTGCTGGAGTTTGCCTCCCGAATATGCCCTGAGGATATTTGAGAACAGACGGGGTGGGTGCGGGCTCCCCCGAGTGGCCCCCTCAGTGGCTGCTCATCCTTTACCCCAGACTTCGAGCCGGTACCAACATCCACGTGTGCACACATGCTCTCAGGTCAACCTCCACAAGGAGCAGCGGTCAAAGCCAAATGGAAGAACGCTAACAGTTTCCCAAGACCCATTTACCAGGTCACAATGCCAAGGAAGCTGTGAGCGCCTCCCGGCCCTGTGGCACAGGGCACCCGGTCAGACCCAACACCACCCCAACTATCTCCAGGTTCTGCCTCGTTGGGCCTGCCGAGAACAAGAACGGGGCCCACTTCTGATGCATCTCCTTCCTGAGCACAGCTGTCTGGACCTCACAAAGACCAGGGAAAGCTTCAGAACAGTGCTTACAAAGGCCTAGGAGGCTGGGCCTTCCTCTTCAGCTGGGGGGTGGGGGAAGCGATGGGGGAAGGTGGGAGCATGTGACTTGTCCTTTGAATTCCACACAAAAAGTCTGCATTTTCAAAGGAAAGTCCCCTGATGGGCAGAGAGGTCAGTGCAGACTCCACACCTGTTCCCCTGACTCTTGACTGTCTCAATATCAGCAGCGAATGTTCTGCCAGTGTTGGCTGATGGGCTCCACCGGCGTGGGGTGTGGCTATGCAGACCTGGCACCCCACTGTGAATGTTCCCCCCCACCACCACCACCACTTCCTGTGCTAGCCTGTGTCGTTGATACTCCCAACACCTCCACGGATGTCATTTTCCAAAAATAGTACCATCTTAATGTTGTCGTCTCAAACTCTATGCAAGCTATTTCTTTTGTAGGGAAATACTATCATTTGTAGCTAGATTGGGATAGATGATAGATGGGTCCATGGATGAATAAATGAATAGCAAAGATTATAGCTTCCTTCTCCAAACCCAACACATTCCAGCTATTTCCATAGGACAAGCACCTAAACCCCCCAGTTTATGAGTTTATTAGTTAAAAATGAGCCTGTTTTAATCTTCAAACTCAGCTGTTCAATCAAGCTGCATTGACAACTTGGTCAGGGACCTTGGGCCTAGATGTTCCAAGGAAAACCCACGTTAGAATGTATTATGAGCCCGCATGGACCCTGGGAGTCAGCAGCAGGAGCAGCTGTCTTCTGACGCCCTTGCCGATGGACCTGAAAATTACTTGCACCAGTGACCTCAAGTAGAAAATTCTTCACCCACCCTACCATGAACTTGCCAAGTGACCATATGGTGCTTCCTGTCCTCCCATGAGCCCCTCCCATTATAGTCCCCCCTGTGGGGAGGTTACAGTGCCAGGAAGCTCTGGAGAACAGAGTCATGAAGATTGATCCAAGAACAAAGGAATGGCCAAGACACAGATGTGCATTTGTACATTTCCAGCAGACTCCTGCACACCAGCTAATGCTGGACCAGAACACGTGTGCTTAGTCATAGCCTCTCCTCTGCCCAAAAAGGACTGCAGATCTATCACTACAGCCTTGGCTCATGGTTTGAGTTAATATATTTCTCACGTATCCTCAAGCAGAAAAATCAAACACCAGACCAAAGCAAAATAAAGTATCAAAGACCCCAAAGATAGTTTTGGTGAATTACCATCACAAATTTTATAAGCCTGCTTTCTTTCCCCCTTTTTTCTGTTTTGTTTTTTTTCTAACTGTATGTTTTTGAAAGTCTTAAGAAAAGGCTTCACAACTCCAATGCCCTTGATCAATGACACTCTAATGATAGCCAGGAACCTGCCCCATCTTTGTGGAGAGAGAAAGGGATTTTAAAGACGAATAATTTGTCTTTATTTATATTTAGGCATAGGGCTTACTTATTTAAAAAAATAAAATAGGAAATTAAATACTTCGGAAAGCTAGAAAACATAAAAAAGAAGCATCACCAAGAGTAAATTCAAATTTCACCTAGTCAACCTACCTGAATAAAGAGCGCCTTGAATTTTAAAGCATTCCAAGAAGGAGCAGTGGGTTCAAACACAGTTGACTCTTGAACAAAGGGGCTAAGGATGCCAAAATCCTGTACAGCTGAAAAATCTGTGTTTTACTTTTGACTCCTCTGAGACTTAACTACTGGTAGCCTGCTGTTGATCAGAAGGCTTCCCAAGGACATAGAGTTGATGGACACATATTTTGTATGTCATATGTATCACATACTGCATTCTTAAAATAAACCAGAGTAAAGAAAGTGTTATTAAAAATATCACAAGGAAAAGATAATGCATTTACAGTACTGTGTCTATTTATAGGAAAATATCCACACATAAGTGGACCCATGCCGTTCAAACCCATGTTGTTCAAGGGTGTTGCAATTTTCTCTCCAGATAAACAGTCTATCATAGAAGTTGTGTCCACGCAGGGTCGTAATTACAAGTACAATCTAAGTTTCAAAAACATGAAATCAAGCCCCGTGTTATGTGAAAACAAATAGCAAGGCACCGCTGATGTTGTTTGAAGATAGGTAGCACGCATTTCGAATGTGAGAGCAGAACTGCTTTGCTTCCCAACGCACGGAACTGTACCAAGGATCTGAGCAAAAATAACCTTGATTTTTATAGACTTGTATTTTTTCCCAAGGCCTTGGCCCATAATCTTATTAAATTTAACAGTTCAAAATAAGTTTCCCTGGGAAACTGAAAACTGACTCTTGGAAAACTTTGAAAACCTCTCCTTTTAAAATACACCGTCATCCGTTTTCAATGGCCAAAATGATCATTAGGAAAAATCAGAATTATACAACATAGCAGAAGATAATTTGTGCAGTAGATATCCATGCTACCCACCCTCTTGCAGAGGTAGTCACCATCAGGACCTTTGTGTATATAATTTCAGTTTTCAATACATATCTTCACGTACGTATGTGTACGTAACACACACGCATGCACACACAGATGTGGGTTTTTCTCCCTGTAACAAAAATTGAATTGTATGCTAGGAGACTGGAGCTGAACGGCTCCCCCCACGAGAAACAAATGGTAATTATGTAATACAAGAGGGGTGTCAGCGAGCTTGGGATGATAACCATATTGCAATACATGCATGGAGAGTGTCGAGATACTGTTTCTCTTCAACCACGCAATGTTACATATGCCAATGAGACTTCAATTTTTAGAAATGAAAACAAATTCAATTGCAGTAGACCATTTATTGGGCAGCTTGCTGTTTTCACTGAAGGACTTATCGAGGACATCTCTCGGGGGTGGCGGGGTTCAGGACACTGACACCACGAGGGGCAGGGGGAGCCCCTGGGGTTCTGACTGCAGAGAGAACTGAGCATGGGGGTGGTAGACCAGAGTCATTGCTGCAGATGCAGATCTGAACACAGCCTTAGCAGAGATGCTTCTGGAAGTGATCGGGCCTTGAAGGATGGAGAACACCCCCCCCCCCGCCCCGCCCCGGGTTGGAGCCCAGGAGAGCAGGCTGCTCCTGGATCCCAGCAGAACCAACCAAGCAAGGTCCTCACTCTCGTCCTTAGCAGACCGGGTTGTAGATACTCTGAAATGACCAGATTACTCTGCTTTAAAAGCTCTGTGTCATTACACGATTAAGATAATTTGGTCATTTTCCATCCAAGAGGCTGCATGAATTACTGTATTACGGAAAGCAGAACATTGTAATAGTTTGTTTTCCAGGCTACAAAATGTTCTTAGTGAAGAGCTTGCATTTGTAACCCGCTCCTGCTTCAGGGGTGTTGGCAGCTCCCACAACTCAGGTAAACCGTGCGGCGGGTTGTTACACAGGGCTGTGCCTCCTTGCCCTTTCACTGTGTCTGCAGCAGGTGAAGCCTCGGCTTCTAAATGATTGCGAGGCCCCTTGCTGATGAGTCAGAGGGATCGATGACTTTTCTTGCAAAGAAGGCATCTCCTCCAGAGTCAGACAGAACCTCACCTGCCCTGGGGTCCCCTCCTCCGTTTCTGTGACACTCATCCAAACAGAGCCTGGGGGGGCATCGTTGCGGGAAGGGGGCCTCCAGCGTGTACCACTGCGTTCCCCCCACAACTACCTCCTGGCCAAGCTCTCTTGTTATCACTGGTCTAGGAACTTCTTTCAAAACCAGCGTGGAAGTTCCCAGCAGGACGAACTAGCACCCCAACTGACGTCACCCCTATCTTTTTGTGCGCTCACGGCACCCGGGGCGGGTCTGAGCTTCCCCCAGACTCTGACGCTGGGGACCCTGGACCTGTGCTCTGTCCCACACTGCGAGCTTTGGGGCCACCGCCGTGTCATACTGGCCCGATGCCCAGATCCCAGTGCAAAGCGCGGCGTCCGGTCCCCGGTGCTGCCATCCCAGCCAGGGCGGTGGGGGGCCGGGGGCAGCCGAGGTCGCAGGCGGGGAGATGGAGCGTGGGGGTGGGGGCCGCCTTCAGAGACGGCGGGGAGGCATCCAGGACCCCAGCCACCGCGGGAGGGGACGTGGAACGCACGCCCCTCGCACGGTCACTACAGTTGGCCGCGCTGCCTGGCTTCTTCCTGCGGACAGCGAGGCGGGAGAGCCCGTTTGCCCAGTGTCCTCGGTCCCTGAGGGACGCTCGGCAGCGCCTCCTGCCCTCGCGCACGGGGCACGGCCAGAGCGCATCCTTCCCCGTCGGCTTGCGCGAAGTTGCCGCCGGCCGCCCCGGAGCAGCAGCGGCACCTGCGGAGGACGGCACTGGGCTCCGAGCGCGCACAGCCCCTCGAGCGGAGCAGGGGGAGGCCGGGCGAGCTGCTGGCCGCTCTCCGCCGCAGCCCGCCGCTCTGCTTGCGTGCACGCGGGCAATGCGTCCCTGTCGCCCCGCGACGGCTCCACGGTATCACCCACGCGGGGCCCGCTGAACCCCCCCCGCCCCGGGAACCGGGATGCCGGCCGCGCGATGCCGCCAGGCGCGGTAGGCCGGGCACCTGCTGCGGTCCCGCTGCTCCTGCCAAGCACGCCACGTCTGTCATCTGGTCCCGGCTGCCCCGAGGTCTATGCCGTTGGGCAGCCCTTGCTCCCCGCGCAGCCCGGACCCGCGGGGCGTTCGCGTTGGTGGGCAGTGCTCCGTACCCACCGCGGGCTCCGCGAGGCCCTGCAGCAGCGGGGCGGCCTGCAGCCGAGCGGGGGGCGGCCTGGAGGGGGCTTCGTGGGCAGGCAGCTCCCAGGCGCCTGGAGCTCCCTGAAGGCCTGGAATTGTGGCCACGGGCGGCCCCGTACGTGCCGCGTAGGTGGTTTGAATGAAGCATTTCATCTTGGGGTCGAAGCTGGCTTGGAACCAGGGTCGGAGAGACGATTGGGACCTAACGTGTTGTTTTCTCGTCTCTAATATGGGCCGGTTCCAGCCACAGGGTCGTGATGGGAATTAAGCCACTGTTTGCAAAGCAAACCTCCAGCACGGGCCCCTGCATGACAGTAGGAATCAGGACATGGTGGCCGTGGTCCCCAGCGAGCATGGACACCCCCGTGCCGGGCCGACACGCACTCAGCCCCCAACCTGAGAGAGGGAGCAGACGGACACGCGGGGGCTCCTCACTCGGACTCATGCGTGCGACACCGGGTACCAGAGGCGACCGATGTGACACGTGGGGACAGCCCTTCCCTTCCTGGCCCCTCCACCAGGGCCACACGCCTCCATCAGTGTGGCCCTCCCGTGGCTCCCAGACTAAGGCAACGTGACCTCTGGAAAGACTCGAGCTTTCTGTCTTCCATCTCCTCTTTTACTGAGTCATTAATCACATGTGTTTGAAAGAAAATAAATACGCAGGTGCGAATTAAGTACCGTTGTAATTCAACCCCCGTGGCCGAGCGGCCAGGTCAGGGTGGAGCGGAGCTGCGGGCCCCACAGCCGGCCCCGGTCCTGTCCTCGCTCCGGGTGACAGTGGCTTGACACTTGAGACCGGCTCCTTCCTTTGGGGGCCTCCGCCCTCCCGCCTGGGACACAGACACAGTAAAGTCCTTCCCTCCCGAACTGAACTCTCACGACGCTTCTGGGGCATCAGCATCCAGTCCGATTCACGGCAAAAAAGGCAAATTCCTTCCTTCCTCTTCCCCTTTCTGTTCTTCTGGAGACATTTCGGTCTTGCCCTGCACATGCGTGTGCACGTGTGTGCGTGCGTGTGTGCACGTGTGTACATGTGTGTGCGTGCATGTGTGTGCGCGTGTACATGTGCGTGCACGTGTGTGTGCACGCCTGCACACGTGTGCACAGAGCAGGTCCCTGAGCTGCCCTCCGCCCTCTGCTCTCGACAGGCACTCATGGCTGGGATGTTAAAAGTCCTTCTGGAACTTTCTGAGGTAGCCGACGGATGTCCAGTTGCTCACGATGGTGCTAGGTTCTCACACAGTAGAAGCTTCTCTCCTGAATGAGAACTGCCTCACCCACATCGGGGAACACGCTGTCCCCCTCAACTCCTCGCGCTGTCCATTCCTAGACGACAGAAAGCTCAGGCCGCGCTCAGCCTTCCAGCCCCTCCAGCACCTCCACTGGCTGCTCCCCTCCTGCCCGCCTCGTCGTGAACCCCAGGACCTTCCCCCACCCGTGTGGGGGTCCCCAAACCCTGCCCCCGCCCTGACCAAACTGGGCCTCCGAGTCCCACTCCGTGTGGCTCAAGCACACGCAGCCCTCTCCACCCGCACGGTGACCACGCAGGTCCAGGCCCCCAGGGTTCACAGCCCGACTCGGCTCCGCGGGTTTCCCACATCAGACCCGGCAGCGACCCCCAGAGGCCTCAGCCCTCAGGCCCCCGGCCACACGGTCAGGGCCCCAGGCCCAGGGTCCGCTCCTCCTCCGTCCTCCTCTGCAAAGATGCGGCGCCGTGTAGCTGTGTGAGGTGGAATCACAGCTTCTCCGTGTGTTGCCTTGATCCACCTCAGGACCCAGGAAGGTGCGAAACCCCAGGACCAACCCGAGGCCCCCCTTGGAGAGCTTGCCTGTCAGGCTCAGCCCACGGAAATCAAGCAACTGTCACAATGGAGCAGGTCAAACGAATGTTGGGGCTTCCCGGTGCATAGAAGACTGTTCAGACTAGTGAGTGTGCAGTAGCATTTTGTCTAAAAATACAACGTACATGACTTAATCTTGAAAATATTCTAGTGCTAAAAAATGCTAACCATCGCCTGAGCTTTCCGTGGGTGCTAAGCACTGGTCACAGGTCACTGTAACAAATGCAATAATTAAAAATTTTGAAATACTGAGAGAATTACCAAAACGGGACACAGAGACAGGACGTGAACAAAGGCAGTTGGAAAAATGGTACCAATAGATTTGCTCATGCAGGGGGCGGCCACAAGCCTTCAAGTCGTGAGAAACGCACTGTCTGCGGAATGTGGTAAGACGAGGTAAGCCACACTGACCTTGAGGTTCTGGGGGGACCAGGGAGAACCCGCGGTGCCCTTGCTCTTCCACCCTCCCCGACGCCGAGCTGGGATTATTATCCGGTTGGTAGCCTGGGCTCCGGGACCGCCCGAGCTCACACGCACTGGGCCCACCAGGGACTCAGACTTCAGCTCGGCTGTGGGACCCCAAACCCAGTGAAGCAAATCACAGTCACACTGGAAAAAAAAATCTGTGGGGAAGTGCTGTATCCACACTGGAAAACTCTGGGGCCGTAAAAAGTCAGAGAATCCTGACACGCTCCAACACCATGAACCTCGAGGCCGTGACGCCGAGAGAACTAGGCCACGAGAAGACAGGAGCGTGGGAGTCCGTTCAGGGAGGGCTCCGGCGTGGGCAGACCCGCGGGGACAGGCAGCGGCGCTGGTCGCCAGAGGCGGGGGGGGGGCCCTGTTGCGTGGGTCCAGAGAGTCCGTTTGGGATGATACCAAAGGTCTGGAGGGGGAGCGTGGCGGTGGCCACACAGCATGGTGAGTGGACATAATGCCTCAGAATTGTCCACGTAAAGTGGTAAGTCTTGGTATATTGTCCCACAAGGGAAAACACTTGGATCGCATCAACTTTACTCTTCAAGTACAAGTTCCGTTTCTTCTGCACTTGGCCTCTTTTTTCTCAACCCTCGCCGTAGGAATCGGCCCTGTTGTAGGAAACCATGTGGGTGTGAAGCATGGTCCCAGGTGCACAGAGTTCTGCAAACCGAGGGCCAGAGCAACACAATAAATCAGAATTGCTTTCAAAAGCCTCATAGTTCGCCTTCCTCGAATGAAAGCCTAGCATCAACAGTCAGAACAAAACGCTCCCAGGAAAGGGAGACCCTGGAGGCCCATCGGAACCTTCAGCTGCTGCAGGCGGTGGCCTTGACCTTCTGTGAGAAACTCCCTGGGCTTGAGGGATTCCCCTCCCGGAGGCAGCCGCACCCCTCCTGCCCCGGCCCCAGAGAAGGCCCCCATCCACACGCAGCTTGGAGAATGTGGGTCTCTGGGTCTCCGGGTGTTTCAGCCCAGTATTTTCAGAGAAAATAGCAACATTAAAAACATGGCCAGAGAAGAAGTTAAGCAGGGGTTTGTACAGTGAGTAGAAGCATCGGCCAACAGCACTAATCTGGATTCTTTTGTAGCCAAATGATGTAACCGGTCCTCGCTGCCCTCCCCAGGACATGCCCCCGAGTCAGCCCCCTGCCGTCAAAGGCCTGTCGGGGAGCTGGGGAGATAAGGCACCAAGGAGAAGGAAAGCAGCCTGGAAGCGTGGAGAGGGGCATGCTGAGGGGGTGGGAAGAATGGAGGGTTCGGGATTAGTATCCTGCCTTCCAGCGGGTGAGCGGGGGTCTCCGAAGCCCACAGATGGGGTGTGGCGCTGTGAGGACTTGGTTCCAAGGAAGGGGAGGTAGTGGCCGGGTCTCACTCAGCCAGGCCAGCCAGGTCCTCGCCAGCCAGGCAACGCTTCCAGAGCGCCCCCGGCTGCCCCCAGAAGCACAGACCTGAGGCCACGAGAGCCTCCGAGTCTCTCATCATCGCCGCTGGAGAACCAGAGCAAAACCCGACATCTTCAGAAATATGAGGGCTGGGATGGGGTCGTGCAAACAAGAAGAGGAGCAGAAGCACGTGTGGGCAGCCCCTCTTTAGCTACGGACGATGGTCACACAGTGTCGCTGTGTTCTTGAGTGTGACCGCTGGAAGGGTCCTCTGCTTGCCCCACACCAGAGAATTCTTTCAGGGTCCCCCCAGCTTTGGCACCGAAGGTGGAGTGGGAGAGAGGCAGCCAGGTGTTCTCCAGATCACACACCTGGGGTCCTTGTCACCAGCTTAGGGCATTGTCCTCGGACTCAGGGAGCAAGGAGCTGTCAGAGGGGCCACTGCCCGAACCCATGGGGACAACGTGGCGCTCTCTCTGTGAGGCTGGGCAGCTGGAGGCTCAGGGCAGACATGCAGGGGTCACCCGTCGGGAATTTGGTAACCAGTTGACATTAAGTCACCGCAGGAACAGAAGCTGTAAGACCCCAAGTGGGGCCTCCACGTCTATTATGCAAACGTGATTGGTCAGCAAGCCATTATTTTATTTGAAGATGAGCTTCTATATAAGAACTAACCAAACGCCCTGCAGGTCAGGGGAGCGTCCCTGAGGAACAACTAGCGGTCAGTGTTAAACTCCCGCTGGAGTCCCCTGGGCCACCTGATAATGGCCTCCACCATCACAGTCATAGAATGAAGGGTGTTGCCAGACGCGGGGAGCAGCTATCCTCAAACTTCTGGGGTGCACCAGAAATCTTGGGGACAGGGAGTGGCCTTGGTCCCAGAGACCCTAATTGCAGACCTTGGATTGTGCATTTTGAAGGAGACTCCAGAGGATTCTGAAGCAGGTGCTGTGGTAACTCAGGGAAAAACACTGTTGCAAGGCTCTCAGTGTCAAGCAATCTTGTTCAGACAGAGCTACCCTGACGCCAAGGTTGCAACATCACACCCACCGGCTGGAGCCTTTGTTAGCAAGACCCTGCTTTGTGCGGACCTGAGCGTTCTTCCCTTAGGACTGCGTCTAGGGCCAACTCCCCATAGTAGTTACAGCCTAGGCTGCTCCTGTAGAGGTCACGATCATCAAAATTTTTTTTAAAAAAGATTTTATTTGAGAAAGCGTGTGCGGTGAAGGGCAGAGGGAGGAGCAGACTCGCCGCTGAGCAGGGAGCCCAATGCGGGACTCAATCCTGGGACTCCAGGATCATGACCTGAGTCGAAGGCAGACACCCAACCAACGGGGCCACCCAGGTGCCCCATAATCATAATCTTAACTGTGAACAGCTTAATTGTGAACAGCTTAAGTCTCATGATTCCAGGGCATTTTCTGTGGGCCAGGTTCATTGTTTTGACACAGAGACAAGGTTCCTCAGCTGTAGACTGAAAAGATGAGAGAAAAACTGCCCTTGGGGAGTTACAGGTAAGTCGAGGTGCCTTCGATGCCTGTCAGGGAAGGCCTCCCTGCGCCCTGCCCTGGTCCGCTCCACACAGGGCCGGGTCCGCAGACCCCGCCAGCCCCCCTTCTGCTCTGTCCTCAGTCTTAGGGAGCTCCCTGGGGCAGCGTGGATCACTACGGGGCTGATTTAAATGGTTAATGTGGATTAAAAATCATACATTTCAGAGGGAAACTTTTGATCTGTGTGTTAACCCCTGCCAAGTCCCAGACTCTTTTAGCCTATTTATCTCATTCGGTTCCCTGGAGAACATGCATATTCCATTTCGCAAGGCGGACGATGGAGGCAGCCGGTAATTGCCTCCTAAAGTTACACAACTAGCTTGCATGAGAACCAGACCCTCACCCAGGGCTCTGGCTCCAGGCTCGGAGACTTCCACAGGCACAGCTGACTTCAATTCAAAAGCCCGTCAATTTGCTCGTCCTGACACACAGCAATAAAAGGAAGCTGGACTAGAGAGAGAAAGTAATCAAGGCGGCTATGAGAAACTTCGCTGCTCTTGTGAAAACCTACGCAGATGACGAGTTGCTTTGGAACAGCATAAAGGGGAAGACTGGGGTTCAGTTTCTCATGGTGCTTTTCTCCAGAAAGTTCTGTTTTGTTTCACTGTTACCCAGAACTGTGCTGACCAAACACCTTGCACTTGCCAAGGCGGGTGTAATTGTCAGTAAGTGTATTTCTTTCCACAAAATGACTCTGAAAATGCTACCATTGTGTACTTTTCATGGTGATCAATTTTAAAAATCAGAACTGCTCGTTTGTCCTGGGTCTTGCTGGATAGCTACGGCCACACATTGGCCTCTCCTGTTTCTGTTACAGGAAAAGAGGGGACGGAGACATCAGGGCGGGGCCCCGAGCTCCAAATACCCCGGTGCGGTTGTAAAGCACGCCCAGGGCCGCCACCTCCCCAGTGCCTGCGTGCAGCCCCGGCTGAACTGTCCTTTCGAAGGACTAACCAGCTCAGGGCCCTGAGAGCGAGTAGACCCTCCGGGGGAAGGAACGGAGGCCGGGTTGGAGCCTCCCAACAGGCGGGGGCCGGGGGCTGGCTGGCGGGCACATGCTGTTTTCACGGAGGGGGGGCCGGGCAGGTGACAGGAGCCGGTCCCACATGCAAACCCTCCCGTTGGGCTCAGGTTGACTGCGAGCGGCTAGCTCTTTGCTTCCCGGGCCAGCGATGGGGACCTGCAGCGAGTTGCCGCCCCCCCCCCACCCCGCCGCTCAGGAGGCACCCTGGGGGCCCGAGGTTAAGTGGAAGGCAGCGACCCCCTGCCCCGGCCGCCGTGGCCGGGGCTTTGCTCAGCTCCTGGCCTGGAGGCCCGGCCGGCCGGCGGGCTCACCTGCACTGCTGAGGACAGCTGTCAGCATGAGCAAGAGCTGGGACGTCCCCTTGGTCTGCTCGGGCTGCTAGGACAAAAGGCCCCAAACTGGGTGTCTTACGAGCAACACGCATGTGTTTCTCACCCTCACCCTTCTGGGGGCTCAGCGTCCAAAATCCCAGGGCCAGTCCTGTTGGTTCCTGGTGAGAGCTCTGTTAGTGCTTCTCAGACGGCTGCCGTGTCACGGTGTCNACAGGCAGCAGCAGCAGCAGTCTGCCTAAGGGGATGGTGGCACCACAGAGACGCTCCTCACGCTGTACATTCACAGGAAAGGCTGAGAACTGAGAGTGGAACAGCAATACTGAGAAAAACCTTCTTCATCCAAGCTCCTACCCTAAGCACAAAGTAACACCGAAGCAGTCAAATCCAGTTAGGCAGTGAAGGAAACAGTATCAATAACAAACTCCAAACACACACTCTTGATTAGATTGATTCAATCCCCAA
>LNAC01000076.1:679903-690595 GCA_002007465.1 Ailurus styani
GGGCGGGGAGGGCGGGCCGGGAGCCTAGCCCTCTGCCGGCTCTTCTTTGAAGGCCACTAATCCCAGGACTCCAGCTCCGCCCTCATGACCTCATCATCTCCCACAAGCCCCGCCTCCCCACACCAGCACCCCAGGAACTGGGTTTCGGGGCCAGCATCCTGGTGGGCCTCCAACAGCCCCCGGGAGGCTCTCCACCAGCATGCACACAGGTGATGGGCCTCAGCGTCTGCTGCAGGCCTGATGAAAGGACAGGTCTGGCCCTGGCCCCCCTGAGGTTCTAGGTCCCATGGATCTGAGGTGGGGCCTGGGCCCTGTTGGCTGAGGAGCCCTGGGTTAGGGTCAACCCTGTGTGACCAGCACCTGGGACTGTCTTCCAGCTCCCAGATCATTAGACAAAAAAGGGGAGGAGTCTGCCCAAGGAAGAAGACAGGGAGAAGTTGGGCAGGAGAAGCAGGAGATGGTATATCCCCCCCGCCACCCCCCAAGCCAGCCTTGGGGCTTCCTGTGGCTGAAAATAACTGGGGGTTACAGAAGTCTGCGGCGTGCCCACACCCCCACCGATGGCCTCATTCAGTCCTCCTCACCCCCCAGACAAGGGATTCCAACTTCGATGCATTCACACATGGGGAAATTGAGGCGGAGAGTGGTGAACTACCCTGCCCCATGTCTCAGCGCTGATCGGTGGTGTCACTCAGAGACAACTTCAGCTCGTCGGACCCCGGAGTTCCTGCGGAGCGGAAAGGCACGCAGGCGGACCCAGAGCCCCTGCAGAGGGAGCCGAGGGGACACACGGTTGAGTGTGTGTGTGTGAGAGAGAGAGACAGACAGACAGACAGGGGTGGTCAAACACAGGGGAAACGGATAGAACTGCTCCTTTTCAGCAATAAGGACACCATTGAGTTGGGTGATTACATGTTGCGTCGTCTCCATGATAAACAAAAACGTTTGTTTCCATCTTGGTCTAAATGAAGAACATTTTCCCTTTCCTAAGCCAGCTTTGCTGCCCAGTCAGTGGGCTCAGAGCCAAGGCTACTGAGGGGCTGCAATCCCGGGGTCAGCCCCTGGAGACCCCTTTGCTGTCACATTGCAAAAGCCAACTGTTGTAGGGACACAGGCTGCAGAGCCCCTGGCCCTCCCAACGCTGCTCGCCCTTCGTTTCGCACCCGATTTCATGGAAACCTCGCTCCAGACAGAAGCTGAGCAGCAGGTTCGCGGGGGTCCAACGCCCCCCCCCTCCCCCCGCAGAAAACCACTGCACAGGGCACAGCCCTGAGACACGGCGTCTCCGCTCAGCAGACGGGAGCCGACTCTCTTTTCCTGTGGAATCCACTAGTCCAAAGGCTGAGCATCAAACTAGTTTTAATGTACTTTCTGCCATAAAAGTGGCTGCCCTGGCTTTTTCTTCTTGCCAAGGAGTGAATCATTCAGACACACGGTTGAAGGGCCCTTGGGGAACTCGGCCCGTGGTGACAGGTGAGGGCAGGGCTGCAGGTGGCTGTGGGCGTCAAAGAGGAGTGCGAGGGAGTCACAGAACCCAGAGCTGGTGGAGCCTTCGACTTTCTCTCCCTCGAAGATGTTCCGAGTGAGCTCAGGGCAGGGCCCAGGGCAGGGACTGGAGAAATGCATCCAAATGAACCCAAGTACCCAATTCCCCCTTGTCTGCCCCGGGAAGGGACGGGGTGAGGAAAAGAGAAATCACTTGGAATTTGTCAATCTGTGATTTTTTTTAAACTTCAGATCACTTTGTCTTCTTCGATTTGGAAGCCATTGTTGATGGCTTAAATTCCCTTTCCGTCTCCTAGCGTCTTTCTCAACTTACCTTTAGGGACACCAGCCGGCCACCTGTGTGCACCTGCTGCCCCCCCCCCAGGTGTGCAATAGAACCGAGTTCCCTGCCAGCGGCGCCTGGCTGGCTCCCCGCGGCTTCATCCGCCTGCCCGGGGAGGGACCGCAAGGAGTTTCACGGGGACTCCGCGGTCAGCCCCTCATGGACGGGAAGATGCTGGCCTCTGACCCCGCCCGAAGTCCATGCCTGGCCCCGGCACTCACGCTGCTTCAACTTCTCTGAGGTCAGAAGGCTGATGCGCAGAGGTTAGCGGTAAAGTGCTCCCTAAAACACAATCCATACAATCGATGCACTCCTCAAAACGACAACTGCTGTCTGCTGTCCTTACCACCCTCTCATGACAAACGATGCTTCCTAAAGATGCAACTTTTGCTTTTTATTGGGTGCAATTCCAGATTCCGAATTCCAGCTCGGCCGTTGTCCCCGAAGACACGCCGGGAAGCCACCTTCCCCCGCCGCAGAGGCCCCCAGCGCCCCTGCTCGCACGCGCGCAGGCACGCACAGCTGGGACAACGCACACTCGCGCGCGCACACTCGCGAGCACACCCGTGCCCACGCCTACACGGGCCGAGCGCTCACACACGCGCACGTTTGGGAAGGTGGTGACGCGGGCGGCCCCCCGCTCTCGGGGCCCTAGCACCCCCACACAGGAACGGCCAGCGGGGGCTCCGTGCCCGCCTCCCTCGTGTCACCTTTAAAGGGGTGACGGTCGAGGCCAGGTTGGGTGCCCCACGAGAGGGAAGGAGGCCGGGGCGGCAGGGGAGTGGCGCCGTGCGGCGTGCGGTGGGCGGGAGAGCAGGGGTGCACCTGGCGGCGGCCGGCGGCCTGGGGGAAGGTCTCGTCCTTCCTACCACAGGCTGGAGAGAAGCCCCCAGGCCACAGCCCCCGCTACTCCTCTGCCTCCTGCAGTTCCCTCTGCGTGGCTCGGAGGAGGTGCCGAAGCTTCCAGAGCGCGTCGGGGGCTGCTCTCCGGGGGCTGCGCGCCGTGCCCCGGGGGTCCGCGCATTCCTGCACCGCCTCCCGCAGCTGCCGCTGCAGCGGGAAGGACAGCGCCCAGCTGCCGGGAGTCGAGGAGAACCAGTGGCGGAAGATCTTGTCACAGATGACCTGCGGGACGGCAGACAGGGTGGTCAGTGCAGGGCTGCAAACACCCCCGCCCGCCACCCCCCTGCCTGCAGGGAGGCCTCTTCCCGCGGGGATGGTCTGATCGCCCACTGCGTCCCTTCCAGAGCCTGAACCACTGGGCTCCAGGACTGGCGGCCGGCCGAGCACACAGGGAGGGCCCCGGGGCACCAGATACACCTCCCCAGGGACAGGGGAGCAGAATGCACTGGTCACCAGCAGCTGCGTAAGGAGCAACCCCTCGGCCGAGTCACCGCGCCCTGAGGACTGGCTCGGCTGTAAGTGGGCCACCGCAACGGGTGATGACCACCAGACAGGGCTGTCCCCAGGGTCCGGGGACGTGTGATGAGATGTTGTCAGCACACACGATCACACGTTGAGACGCGTGGAGAAAGACTGTCTTGGAAGGGACTTGGAACCCTTTTAGTTCAGGAGCAGAAGTAAAAAATGAAGCCACCATCTCACAGCCAAGAGCTCTAACGGGGCTCAAACTTCCCCCCAGTTGGGAGGTCTGAAATCCTCCACGGCGACGCGCGGCCTGTCCCCAAGCTTTCCCAGGTCCCTCCTGCCAGGCGGGCTGTTCCCAAAGGTGCCCAATGAATGGGCTTTATTTTTCTGTGTCACTCTGTCTTGGACTCATGGAACAGAGGCCTCAGTGTTGTAAAGCGACTTTTCATAGAAGGCAAGCAACTAACTTCTGTTTCCCACTCCCTGCAAGGGCGAGGATTCTCTTTGAAAACAAATTACCATACTGTACATCATTAGTTTTTGATGTGTGTTCCATGATTCATGGTATGGTGACTAACAACACAATTTTTTAAAAAAGGAAAAAAATAAATAAAAATAAAAACAAATTAGCTTAGTTCTGTTTTAATTGATCATCCACATGCAACAATGTTCAATGTCCCCAAGGACAGACCGCATGTGGGTCCTCGGTCTCCACGCTGCTCCCGGCTCCGGGAGACGATCCTTCCTCGGATTCCCACCTAGTGCACAGAGTACCTGCTCAGAGGCCTGTACGTGCTTCTCCTTTCCCTTCCACTTGGCACAAAAGGCAGTCGATTACACACTGTTCCTCAGCTTCCGTTCCCATTTAACCAAATACCAGGGAGAGCCTTCCGTGTCCATTCTTGTAAGGATTTCCTACTTGCTTTCATGGCTGCACCTCAAATGTGTGGGAAGATCATAAATTATTTAACTAGTTCCTTATTGGTGGAAATTGAGGCTGTTTACTAACTTTTGCTATTATGAGCAATGCTGCAGAAAATATCTTCCCTGTATGCCTTTTCACTTTGCCCATGTGACAAAATTTCTAGAAATGGAATCTCTGGGCCTAAAGGTATGTGCATTTTTGGTTTTAGTAGATCGTGCCCAATCGACCCCGGAAAGTCGTCCTGAGATGCTCGCTCACAGGAACGTATGATGAGCACTCCTGTCTTCCCCACTGCCCAGCCAACACGTGTGTTTTCTTTCATTTTTGCCAACTGATGGCTGAAAATGGTTTAATGTGCATCGTTCTTAGCAGTCAGGGTGGAAGTTATTTGTGCTTCCTTTCCAGTGAATGGTCAAGTTGATGTCCTTTGTTCACATTTCCATCATACCATTGGCCTTTTTCATATTAATTCACAGACACTCTTTATATGGTAAGGACATCCGCTCTGGCGGGCTTTGGCTGGCTTGCTGGAGTGCGGACTCTAAGAGGGAGGTTTGCAGGCAGGGATTTATTGAGGTACGTTCCTGGGAACCATGTCTCCATGGACCTGAGGGAGAAGGAAATCTTCTGGGGTTCCTTACTGAGGCCGGAGACTGGGCTTTGCGTAGGCCCCTGCGCCCACTGACCAGTCCCTGGACGCTGCCGCTCACTCGCGCAGGAGCCACAGCAACGAGGGTCCGGTACGGAAGGACAATCCTGGGGGCGACTCTCTGAGCCCCGACAGCAGCTGCCATATGAGGACACCCCCGTCCTCTGCTCTCCTGATCTGTACCAGCAACTGCAGGCATTTTGCCCGTTTTCTCATTTAAATTTTAAATTTTTCTCATATTGGGGGGGATTTTGTCTTGTTTCTGCTATATGGGTTTTTTCAAGATAGAAAAGTCTGTCAGATGTTCTTACAGCCTCTGAGCTGTGTTGCATACTCAGAAAGGCCTTCCGTACTCACGGGTAGTATTTTAAATTCTCCCAGTTTTTCTCTGGTGCATTGAGGATCCTAGTTTTTATGAGTAAATAAATACTTGAGCCCTCTGGAATTGGGTTTAGTCAGCGGTGAACCAGGAGCTACCCGGCTCACCGGCGTCGTTCCTGCACAACCCAGCTGCCTTCTGCTGGCCTGAGAGCTGCCGGTCATTAGGTCGAGCTCTGAAATTTTAAAAAATTCTATTCCTTTGCTCTGTCAGTCGGGTCAGGGGTATTTTTTTGAGTGAAGTTTTAAGTTAGAAAAGGAATATGTTAGGAGGAGGCGGGGAGCCCAGCCATGGGGTCTGCTGGCCGCTCTATCCGGGAGCCCCCCATGGGGTCATTCGGCCGACCACCCCGTGGGGCAGATGACACTGCCTTCTGCCATCCCTGCCCCCACCGAGCACACCGAGCCCAGGTGGCACGGAAGGGGTGACTGGGCCACCCAAGCGGGGTGCCCCGTGCAGAGGCCAGCGGCCACCCCGGAGACGTGGTCTCCCAGCCCCCGCGGGACAGCCGCCTACCTGCAGGTTGCTGTTGGCTCTTTCCGCTCCGCACTTGTTGACGCGCGAATCACACTTTGAAAAACAGTCAAAGAAATTGCAGTCTTCGTCTCCCGTGCAGTTCTGCTCGAGAATTTCCCTCATTTTAGGTTCGAAAAAGGCCATGTCCACGTCGATGGCCACCACCTGTAACCAACAAACACAGCACACGGCCATAAGGGACGCCGAGGCTCAGCGCCGGGGACCAGGGCCCCTCCGATCCCGGGGGCAGTGCAGGTGTCTGCGGGCCGTGGGATGAAGAAGGCCACCTGCTGGACACAGGAGCCCGGGCCGTGCTGGGGGCGCCTGCATTAGTCACACGAGCGTCTGGCAGTGACCATATCGCGAAGCTGTGGCTGCAAAAAGGACTTTTGCTGTCACTGGTGAAAGCCTAGGATTGGGAACTAGAATTAGAAGTATCGTTTTTCAACTTGAAACACTTTTTCAGCTTTAAAAGTAGGATCTCTGAGGGGTGCCTGGGTGGCTCAGTCAGTTAAGGGTCTGACGCAGGGTCAGGTCATGATCTCGGGGTCCTGGGATCGAGCCCCAGGTCCGGCTCTGCACTCAGTGCAGAGTCTGCTTGAGCATTCTCTCTCCCTCTGCCTGCCCCCTGTGCTATCTCTCTCCGTCTCTCTCTCTGTCTCTCTCAGATGAATAAATAAATCTCTTTTTTTAAGGAGAATCTCTGAAATGTCTTAAAAATAAATGAATTCCCCCTCCATTGCTGTATCACTTTGGTCTCTGACCTTCAAGGGTCAGCCTCGTAAAAGCTGTAAGACCCAGATAATTTATCTCCATGAGCATCAACAATTAAGAAACCGACCTCCTGGGGCAGATCTGTGGGTGTGACGGTGAAAGAGGGAGGGCAGGACCCACGCTGTCTACTTATGGCCTATCCGTGACCCGAACCGGCCGGCTTCCCACTGACTGCTGGGACGGAAACTTGGCCACGAAAGGCAGCATCAACCTTCCTGCATTAGGGCTGATGCACAGGGACGCGGATCCAACAGCATCAAATACAAAACATCGAAATGCCACTGTCAGCAGGAGCCCACGATCGACCCCCTGGAATTCCAGATTTCTCTTCTTGGCTTCAAACCAAATAGGCCTCCAAACCAGAAAAGAAGAACATCTACATTATGCAGACTTCCCTCCACCACCTGACTTTAAAAAACAAAAAAAGATGATCTCCAACTTGATAAAACCTGGAGTCTGCCCAAATCAAGCAGTTCATAGCTTCAAGGTATTAAAAAAGCTTTTGGGAGACTTGATGAGTTTGATGGAGTTCGTGGCGTCTCACAAGCCTTCACAGGCCATCCTCTGAACACCAGCCCTTCCTTCTGCCTTTGGTAGCATCTCAGGAAGGCCTCACTGGCTGGGGTCCCCTTCCTCCGACACTCAGGGGTGTCAGAAGCCACATTCCCCAGTTTGGGTTTTTGTGGACCACTCAGGAGTCATGCCAGAGGCAGTAAACTCCCTTGGGGGATGAGTCAGTAAAACAGAAGAGGGAAAATAGGTTCTTTCAAAATATATGGAGGATAATGAAGATAAAGAACAGGGAACTTTTCCCTACTTAAGAGCTTTGCCTAATGACTAATTCAGATGCAGCAAACAGAAATTACAATTTTAATCAATTTTCCCTATCTCGTGATTTAAGCAAAATAAATAGCTAATTTCGATATTTGCCAAAGCTAATACACAAAAAATATATTAGGCTGTGCTCATGAATCTATTGTCCTTATAATTTATTATCAGGACCGCAGGGCCTCCCTCCTTTCTGTACTTTCTGGCAATCTCCCCAGGCTCCCCTGAGCCCCTACGCACACTTTCCGCTCCTTGTGACTTCTCGCTCCCACTCCTGGTTGTTCCCTTCTCGTCTCCCAGGGAGAGCCAGATTTATTTTTTAATTTTTAGTGTATCGTGCAGAATGGATTACAGCTATCGTAAGCATAACTCCACACACCTAAAATAAGAACAGCAACCAAGCCAAGAGAAAGAGCTGCCTACGGCTTCTTTAATCACATCAGGAGAATCCTGACATTCTTTCTGCATGAAATGACATAACTCGCACCTTCACCAAACCTCCCCCTGGCATCAGACTAGAAAGGGTTGATGAGAACTGTTTTGTCCCCCACTGGAAAGTGTGGCTGTCACGTAGGACACATATGTGATTGAGAGGAGCACTTGTTAGCCATGGTTTGGGTGCACGAAGCAGTGGTGTTTCCCAGTTGTTCCTTTGCAACCACGGATAAATTCTCAGGACCTGTAAGTGCGGCCCCGGAGAGAGGGAATGACTGCAAGTCGCCATATCCCTGCACCCCCAGAGTCTCAGACCAGCAGGTCTTGGACGGGAGGCAGAAAATCTGCATTTCTAACAAGTTCTCTGGTGATACCGACACTGCTGGGTTTCATTTAAAGTTGTGAAATCATAGGGAACGTTAACTTCTTGAAGCTCAGTAACCGTAAGGAGGTCAATAATGCCGGGGTCAGCCAAGGGAGACCCTCTGTCCTTCCTCCCCGTTCACCCCCGAGAAGAGGAGAAAAGCTCAGGCAGAGGCAAGGGCCTGTGTGCCCCAGCACCGTCCACTGGGCCCCGTCTGGGGCTAGGTCAAAAAGGGCAGCCATTATTTCACTGAACAAGAATGTCGAGCCTCTCTACACAAGATGCTGGAAGGCACGACTCTAGTGCAGTGCACAAGCCAGCAACTGAACAAGAATGTCGAGCCTCTCTACACAAGATGCTGGAAGGCACGACTCTAGTGCAGTGCACAAGCCAGCAACTGAACAAGAATGTCGAGCCTCTCTACACAAGATGCTGGAAGGCACGACTCTAGTGCAGTGCACAAGCCAGCAACTGAACAAGAATGTAGAGCCTCTCTACACAAGATGCTGGAAGGCACGACTCTAGTGCAGTGCACAAGCCAGCAACGTGCCCTGTTCCCCTGACCCCGGGGAAGACCACTCAGCCCCGCCTCCTTCCTACAGCTTTCCTGGGAACCCAGCCCGGATGGCTTCGCAATTCCCTCAACTGTTACTGCCCCTGTGGAGGTCCACTCGCTGACCCTCCGTAATACTCGCTGGATGAAGAATCGGGTGTCCGATGAGCACGGGTCCGGTAAGTGCCAAAGCCCCGTGGTGTGAGCAGACACGCCACACCTCCTTTCCCAGGGCCTTGGGGTGCCCGGGTTCCCAGGCCTTCTCTGAGAAAGAGAACAGTGGTCCTTCATGTCCTTTACATAAACGTGCTGCTCATGAAGTAGGGAAGCTTGGCCAGGATTTCACCTCCAAAAAATACGCTGGAGGAGACCTGGGGTGTCCCTCCCCTTCACAGCTCAGACCACGTCTAGAGGTCTCGGGAGGCTCAGGATACTGTGCACGGAGCTGAATACCTCCAGAGCTCACCACCCAGCGTGCAGAGCCTCCAGGAACCTCCCAGAACCTTCTGGAACCTCTCAGCGCTTCCCCTTCCTTGGAGGCCACCTCCGGCTGATCCATCCCTCTGGGGCTGCCAGGGACCAGGAAGACATTAGGACAAACCAGTTTGGGCCAGTCGCCGCAATGCTCTTCACAGTGACAAAGGCTTGACTGGAGAAGGGGGTGACAGCGGGGGCAAATTTAGTTTTCTAGATTTCAGGCTGTTTTAAGGAGGCATTCCTATGCCGCCTGCCGTGAAAGCCCTTGGCTGGAAAGGAGAGAGCCCTCTTTTTTGTCCCGTTATGTTCTTAACCAGGGTGAAGAGCCCTGTCCTTCCGGGAGCTGGCACCCTCAGCGACCAGCCCTCTGGCGTGCCTGAAGTCCGGTGGCCTCACTTGCCAGCACCGCAGTTACAAGCTAACTTGCAGCAGCCCGGGACGGGAGCACCAGCGCACGGCCGGCTCCCTCCACCCGCCGCACTCCCACACCTCCTGCTTCTCAAGCGGTCCCAGCACTTGTGCCCGCACAGGGGACGGCACCTGTCCTTCCCGAGCAGTAATCCGACGCTCGGGTTTAGCCTGGCAGGGGTGAAGAGGGAGGGGTTGTCTTATAATAAAACACGGGAGTCCCTCCTGCTGCTTCCCCAGGGCGTTTACTTCCTTGCACAGCTGCCCTGCCCCGAGCGGGACCGGACCCGCCTGCCTCCGCAGAGCCGGACACGGGCGCGCGGGCAGGTCTTCCCCTGGAGGAGACGCCAGAACGGCCGGGGTCCCTCCGGACGTCTCACCGGGAAGGGGAACTACCCAGAACCTGTCCAGGAGGAAGGGATCAGGACAAGCCCGACACCGTCCTGGAACACCCTCCACAAAGCCCCCCAAGGCCGCCTTTCTTTGTCCTCCTCTGCGGCTCCTCATCTCTGGAGGACCGTTTTCCGCCCTTGGCGAGAGCTTGCTTTCAAAGTAGGCCCTTGGGGAAACCAGCAGAGCCACGAGGGGGGACGGAGCTGCCCGGGTGCCCTCCTGATCACCCCTGATCCCGGGAGGGGCAGGGGCCCGTGTCCCCGAAGTCTCTCCTTCACACCGCCCAGGACGTGCTCTGGCAGGTCCGGCTTGTCTGGGCTGGAAGCCCGCCTACGGTCGCCAAGGTCCCCCCGGATGGCAGGACCCCCCTCCTCGATCCTCTGCCCGGCCCACCCGACCCCCTGGCCCTCCGGGCCGCTCACCGTGAAGTCGCTCCTGATGGCGAAGTTCTCGGGCTTGACGTCACACAGGTGCAGGCGGTGAGCGAAGTCGTGCTCGAAGTGGCTCACCAGGTCCAGGAAGCTGAGCGCCACGCGGCTGACGGCGCTGGCCTGGCCCCGGGCGCCCGGGGGGGCCCCCGAAGCCCCGTCCAGAGGGAAGAGCGCCCGGTGGCGGGGGCTGCCGGCTGCCAGGTACTCCACGGCGTAGAAGTGGCCGCACGAGCCCAGCACGGGCAGCGCGTGCCGGCTCAGGTCCTGCAGGAGGCTGAGGAGCACGAACTCCTCCTGCTGCAGCAGGGACCACAGGCTGGCCAGCTGGCCCCGCCCGTGCGGCCCGCGCCGCCCCGGCCACAGC
>LNAC01000076.1:699247-724084 GCA_002007465.1 Ailurus styani
CCCGCCGCACGCCGACACCCTTTCCACTTTTTTTTGCGCTTTTTTTCCGGAAGCATTTCCCCCTCTTAAACGGAATCCGCAGAACCCGCGTGCATTCGGACTCCCCGGTTCAGACTCCGGGTTCCTCTGTTAACACGTCTTTGATTCACACAAGATCGACCCCTTCTCCCCCCTCCCCCCGCCAAAGCCGTGGTTTTCCGCAGCTGCCTCCCCCGCACCCCGCATTTACCCCTCTGCTAGACTGCTCTCGCCCCTGCAAGTCGGGTTTCCTCGGCGCTGAGACACCGAGCGGGCCCAGAGCCAAGGGCGGGCGGCGGGACATCCGGCGACCCCCGCCCGCCTTTCCCGGGCGGCGTGTGCGTCCCCCCGCTGTGGCCCCGAAACGCCAGGGCGTCCTTCCCGGGCACAGAGAGCGGCACACTCTAGACGCTTCCGCTTGCCCCCCGCTAGGAGAAGGCAAGCGTTCCGCAAGTGGGTCTAGGCTGTATTTCTGTGTATTTGTAACATCATCTGGGGAGCGTGCTTCCCTGTTCCAGTCCCCGTCCTTACGTAAAGTCGGCGGCGCCTCAGCCCGCAGAGCTGTCTCTGGTTCTTGCCAGCCCTCTCCACCCCACCCGGCTGCTCCTCTGTTCCCTGAAGGCCTTTCTCCCCAAGGAGAGTCCTGCGTGCGCGATGTCCTGGGAGGGGAACTGAAGGCCTCTGAAAGCCGCCCCTCCCGGGTGGCTCACGCACTTAAAAAGCTTATTCCACGCCTCTTCCATGCCAGCCCAAAGCCGTCGCCCTCCTGCCTGCTCTCCGCCTCAATTTCCAGTCCTGACTGTAGGAATAACAGGAACTCCTCCAGCCTGATCAGGCTTTCTGTGATCATCCCCAGGCAACAGGCTTCCTAACCTTGCCTATTCTGCCCCTCAGTTTAACCTTCATGGCTGGGTGGTAGAAGCCTCTAGGAATTGGGAAACATCAAATTAACAAATACCACGGCAGGAGCCCTGTGGGTACAGGGCCAGTATTTCCCTCGGACCTGGAGTCGCTCAGTCAACAGCAGCGATGGCTGCTGGGGCGCCTTCTGAATGACCAGCTCTCCCACTTGCCAGGGCACCCCCAAACAGGCGCCACTGGGAGGATTTTGGTAAACCGGCTCTGTCGAAACTTGGTTGTCTCATTTCAGAATAGTTGTGGAGCCCGGAAAGCATCCGAGGATATTGCTTTAAAATCTTGACTTGATGGTGTAAAGTTGATCCCTTTTCCTAAGAATTTGGGGGTCTGGGGCAGAAATAGGAAGAAGAATGAGGTAAAGACGTGTGAACACTTACCCTTTACAACCTAGGAATAAAATTCACAGAAGGGAAACAGACCTTGAAGTCAGAGTTAACAACACCAGGATTTGCAAGCCAGCTTTTATTTTTCTAAGTTTTTAAAAACGTCAATCACACTTCTTTTGGCATTTCATAAAGAAAAAAACAGAACAAAATTATAACCCCCCAATAAAGAGATCCTTTAAATATTCAGCATTGTTTGAACACAGAGGTTACAGTACTCTCTAGACCAGAATAAAATCCTCAGAAGATAGGACCATGCAGGCTGCTGTCCTGCTGTGCGGTTTGTGCACTGCACAAAGCTCTGGGGAGGTGGTTGGGGCTGAGGCCCACCAGAGCTCTCTGCTCATCAAACCGTTTTTCCCAGGGGGCCTCATGGAGGGGGACTTTTTGAATTCCCTGTCCCAAGGGGGCTTTTTTGGGTATTCACATGAAGGTGACTTACAGGCCAGCTCTATCCCTGATACTAAAGATATTCCCCCAGAACTGCAAACAAACAAACAAATGAATACATAATTGCGCGAACAACAGAATGTGAAGCTTTGGCTTCATGAACAAAGAAAAACAAGTTAGGTCTCATCTCCCAGAGCCTGCTGCACGTTGGGGCCATCAGCAGGGCTCTGCAATCATGCTGCACGATTCTGAATGACTGGCAGCCTTCGTGGGCCAGGAGGAAGGGGACGGGCAGAGCTGGGGAGTGGCTTGGCCCAGTGCCTGCTTCGCATCAGGTTGATTTCAATAGGTTTTGGCTCCCTAAGAAAAAATTGTATGAAACCCAAGAACTCCTTCCCCTATTCCCTTCTTCCCCTACTCCTTTACCCAAACTTTGGAAACGAGTCATAATGTTAGAAGTGGCTGGGCGCCTGGGTGGCTCGGTGGGTTAAGCCTCTGCCTTCAGCTCAGGTCATGATCTCAGGGTCCTGGGATCGAGGCCCGCATCGGGCTCTCTGCTCGGTAGGGAGCCTGCTTCCTCCTCTCCCTGTCTCTCTGCCTGCCTCTCTCCCTACTTGTGGTCTCTCTCTCTCTCTGTCAAATAAATAATCTTAGAAGTGGCTGGGCGCAGGGGTCCCTTCAGCCATGCTGCATTCATGCAGAAATTCACGGGGGAATTTTCCTCTGTCTTGAAGGAGATGAAAATTTTGCTCTGCGCCCCGCCCAGGGCGAAAGTCCGCAAGCAGAGGAGGGGTCCCCGTGTTCTAGAGTCCAGGACCCATGCCCTAGGCCCCCGCCTCAGGCACCCACGGAGCGGAGGAAATACACTATGAGATCAGGGTTTGCTTGTTTTAATTAAGCACTTAGATGGACTGGATCTGTTCAGTTATTTCTTCCATTAGACTAGAGGCTACTTGAGGGTAAACTCTGTCTTATTTTATGTTGTAATCTCAGCCCCTAATCTGGTACCTGATACAAAGGGATATCTGCTGAAGAAAGGAGTAAAAGGTCAGAAAACTTTGATCCCCTTTGGAATTTTTCTTGAGAAAGTACTTTTAACACATAAATATCTCTTTCTGATTTCCTGAGGCTAAATTGAGCAATCCAGACACATCACAGGGTCAGGAATATGTTTGAACATATCCTTCGGGTTCTGAACTCATCCACTGACAGTTGAACTTGTCACAGAGAAAAGTGTATGAACATTTCACTTACAGGCCATGACTGGGGGCAAAAAAGGTAAAATGCTCTAGTTTCCCGACTTTGATCATACTAGATAAATAGGTTTCTTAGTGCAGGATTCTGCTACATTTGCACCTACACTGAGCTTGTAAAAATATTGTTCTTCTTAAAAGGACTTGGATAATGACAAATATGCCTGTTTTAAATACATTATTTGACATATTCACATATATTAGCTCATATGATTCTCCCAGTGACCTGGCAGGTGGACCGAGTGAAGGCCAATATTTAATACCTTACAGAAAAGGGCATGAGCTTTTTCATAGGATTGCATCATGGTGCTGGTGGTGGTAGAGGCTTCTAGGCTTGATCTTCTGGTTCCTGTGTCGCTGTCAGAATAGCCCACTCTAGAAGTGAGACTGTAAAATGTTCTCTATGTACCACTATCATTTGTCAATATGGCCTGCCACCGGCCAAGAAAGTTTCAAACGTTTTTCACCTTCACCAGTCATTTGCCAAAGTTATCACTGGAACAAGATTTCCTACGATCTGTTTCCCATCCCAGCAGTGGCTGCCATGTGGTTCCAGTGGCAAACTATAGAAAAGGCGAGGCCACCTTTCAGAAAGTGGCATGTTTCCAGTCACTTGTCATCCCGTTGCGGGGTGAGGGAGGGTAAGCCTGAAGAAAAGAATGGACAGTCTAACTTCCCACCCCGCTTAAGGAAAGTCTCTCTTCCGACACGTTCAGACAGGTTAACTACGCCATCATTTGGACTTTACCGTATCCATGTACTTATCCTGCTCTTGTCTGAAGTGAGATGGGCCCCACTTTTCAAATGTGAGCTGTTTGGGGAGGAAGGAGAAGCGATCGCGTGTCTGGGCCAGCCTGGGTCGGGGATCAGGGTGTAAGTCTCTCTGGAACGCTCTATGACCGGAAGCCAGGGTCCCAGGGTGTGAGGGGACGGAAGTTAGGACAGTAAAACAGAAAGCATGGCTTCTTTTGCAATCTTGTCTAACATCCTCAATCATCTAGTTTATAAATCTCAGTAACCGTTTTACCCTGACCTAGGAGAGTCCAACATTCTTGAAGGAGCTGAGCAAAGCGGATGTGTCAGGATGTCCCTTACAACGCACTTCAGAACAGCGACAAGTCGGAAGTAACCCAGACGTGTGTAGTAGGGGGTGGCTGGATACCCCTCCATCACCCCTAAGTGGACGGTGCATGCCGTCCGCGGAAGCCGGGATGTGAAGTCTATTTGACAGGAGAGGGATCACCGGAGAATGTGTCATTTCCCCTCCGTTGTCCTCACTCACCCCACGTTTCCTCGGGATCATGTCGTCTCCCACTCAGCCCCCGGGGTTGATCTGCACTGACACTGGGGGTGGGCTTGAGACAAAGCCCGCTGGGGAGGGCAGCACCTTCCCCAACCAGCAGGTGAAGCCCCAACGGGCCACTGAGAACCAAGGGGACTCAGTCCTTGTTGGAACTGGCAGGGAAGAGGGGGCTCCTTTCCCTCAGGATGCAGGCACCAGGGACCACTGCAGAAAGAATCTGCGGGACAATAAAGCCAGCGTGCAGGAAGGATGGCCGAGGGCTGCACTGAGGCCCTGCCTTTCAGTTTCCCAGTCCAGAACTTCCCTTTGTGGCTCAGGCAGGGCGGGTTGGTTTTCTGTCATTTACAATGGAAAGAGTCTCGACCAGGACAGACGCTCTGTCTGTGTTCCTCTTCTGTGACCTTGCAGGTTTGCTCACTTTTCTTTAATAATGCTCATCATGGTGGGAGTGCACGCATTCATTCATTCATTCATTCATTCTATTAAGCACCACTACCCTGGTGGCAAAGATATGGAGGTGAAAGAACAGGCTCTCAGCCCTCCCTTGTGGGAACACTTACTCTACAACACAGAATTCTCTGCAGGAGGATATGCTGCCCCTTCCCCCTGCATGTGCCCCTTCGACCAGCCAGGCCCCCCGAGGGAGCCCCTGCCAGAAGACGGGTCTGCAGCTGTCAGTGCCAAACCTATGCTGATCCCAGGAGCACCCGCTAGGTGTTACTCTCCCAGGATACCCAGGGACCCTGAATGGACTTGATTGTGCACTGCGGTGACAGAGGGGCAGCTGGCCAAGCCATGGGATTATATCATGTTTTCTCCCTTTCATTTTTGTCATCTTCCAGGGGCCAGAGAAAATCTCTCGCCATCTTCCGGGAAACTCGGGACGATGACTCTTGCCCGTAGGAAGAGGGCACGTGCTTTCCTCCACTCTAAGGGCAGGCTGCCTCCTGGACCAGACATGCTCCACTCCTGTGTTCTCGGATCACTGGGTTCCGGTCAGCATCATTAGTTTTTAACCGATTTTTTGAAGCATGATTTACATGTCATAAAATGTCCTGAGTTTTAGGTATATCATGCAATGACGTCTGGCAAATTTACAGTCGTGCAAGCATCACCACATCACGGAACATGTCTGTCACCCCGGAAAGATCTCTCTTGCCTGTCTACGTTGGCTGCCTGTTCCCATCCCCAGCCCCAGGTGACCACGAATCTGCCTCCACGGATTGGGTTTTTCCCAAACATTTCATATAAATAGAATTGCATCGTGGGGTCTTTCCCACATAGCTTCTTTTCACTTAATTCAGTGTTACCGAGGCTCATCTATGTTGTGAACGTATCAGTACTTCGTTCCCCTTGTATTCGCGGACTGTCTTCCGTTCTACAGATCTTCATCACTTGGTGGACATCTGCATTGTTTCCGCTTTTTGGCAACTGTGAATGATGCGGTTTTGAACATTTCTGTATGTGTCCTCTTGTGGACATCTGTTTTCATTTTACTTGAATGCCCAGGCATGGCATTGGTGGGTCTTATGGTAAATTTATATTTAGCTTCAGAAACTGCCAAATTGTTGTTTAAAGTGGTTGTCTCATTTTATATTCCCATCAGCGATGCACAAGGGTCCCAGTTTCTCCCCGTCCTAGCCAACAGTGCTTGCATGGGTGACAGCCATTTCAGTGGACATAAAGTGGCATTTCTTGTGACTTTAAAGTGCATCTCCCTAATCGAGACTCTTCATTTTCCTTTTCAAGGACCAGAAGTGGCCTACAACATAGGTGACTGTGCCTCCATTGCCCTGCAAGTAGGTCCTTTGATGATAGAACCACATTTTGGAACCCGGAGTCCAGGTCCTCTCTTCTTCGCAGCTCTGCCTGGTTTGGGGTCTTGGAAAGAGCCTACACAAGAGAGAGGAAACCATGGCTTGTCATGAATTTGTCGTGTCCTTTGCAGGTGCTGCAGAAATTCAGCTCTGGGGAGCAGAGGCACGCAGTGCTGTCTTTGGTCCTAGAACACCAGCGATATTGGTCAAGGTCAGTGAACTGAAAACCTACACTCAGCACTATTCCCTCTACTGTTTAGAATGTAATATATCCGGAACCACTCACTGCAGTCTTTGCTGGGCTCTTTCGCTGATGTCTTTGTTGTTTGCTACGGTGCGCCAGAAATCTCTGCACAAAATGAATCACTGTGTTCCTCGCAGGGCTCGCCTTGGTTTATAAGCCTCCGGGGTTCCCTAACCACCTAGCGTTGCGCCACACTGTTTGGGACAAGCTTGAGGAAATGTCAGACCTTTTTTGGCCTCTCTTCTCATATTTTCACTTCGACTCAAGACACAGCTGCTTGCTTGGGATCTCCGTCCAGGGGAGGGGGAGGGACGGGGGTAACCGTGTGGAGGCCGGTCCTGCCTGCTCCTGTCCCACGCCCTTTTTGCAGCTGACACCCGACACACCGCACTGTCTTCAAGCGAGCACATGCGGGAGATCCTATCGAGCCCATTCCATTCATGTGGAAGCACCTCACAGGAACAAAAGCCTCATGTACTTGGCAGGGAGATGCTCACACAAGGGTCCTTAGCAAAGGGGGACATTCCAGAATTTGTTATTTCCCTTTTGGCAAATGACATGCGAGTCTTTGTAGAGAGCGTTGCTCCGCCGTAAAGCAAGTCTGGAATAGTCCGCAGCTCTGACTGCCCGCCTAGTTAAGTGGGTCTTTTTCGCCACAGGTGAAAGGAGAAGGCGCTCAGAGCTCCCTGATGGGTCTGAGCTGCTAAAGTCAGAGAAGCCGAAATGCTGTGGCTGTGGCTGCTTTGCCAAATAAATGTCCCGATCATGCTGGTAATCGTGGACTTGGATTCTGCTACCGAGGGTCACTCAGTGTCAGCAGAGAAGCCTGTGTGTCCCATCACCCCAATTTTCCCTCACCCCCATTAATCCTGGCTCTCCAGGTGCCAGCTAACAGCAGGGGCTTCCGCGTGATTCCATAGAAGGGGTGGTGGCTCAGAGAACAGAAAGCATCTGACAGCCTTCGCTCGTTTCAGATAACTTCCACCTTCTCTGTCCGGGACGCTCTCTGGGCGCCTTAAAGCCACCAGTGATGTCACAGGCCACCCCATAACCTCCTAGGCCAGGAACCAGGGTGAGCCTTGGTCCTGCCCCTCTCTCACACCCAATGCTGGATTTTTTTTAGACTCGACTCTTTTTTGAACAGCTTTGGGTTCCCAGCAAAAATGAGAGATAGGCACAGAGGTTCCCTAGTCCTGCACCACCTCCCTCACTGCCCTTGCCCTGAGCGGCACATTTGTTACAGTGGGTGGACCCACGTAGACCCTTCAAGGTCACCCAAAGCCCGTGTTCTCCATGAGGGTTCACTCTCAGTGTTGTGCATTCTGTGGGTTTGGACGAACGGACAAATAATGACATCTATCCTCCACTGTGGTATTAAACAGGGTATTGCACTGCCCTGAAAATCCTGTGTGCTACGTCTCTTCATCCTTCCCTCTCCCCAACCCCTGGCAGCCACTGATCTTCTCTCGGTCGCCATCGGCTTGCCTTTTCCAGAATGCCCTAGAGTGGGAATCATACCGTATGTAGCCTTTTCTTGCTGACTTCTTTCACTTCCCACTTTGCATTTACAGTTCTGCCATATCTTGCATGGCTTGATTGTGCATTTTTTTTCTTAACACTGATTAATATTCCATTGTCAGGATGGACCCCAGTTTCTTTATCCATTCACCTACTGGTCCTCCTCCCCTCTCTCCATCCTGCCACGGGCTACACACCTTTCCGTGGCACCTATGTGGTTATGTGTCTTTTACAAACCTGAGTCTTCCACAAACGCAGGGACTTCTTGAGGGAAAAGCAGTGCATCCTGAATTCTTCAGCTTCCAGCCCATGGCTCTGAGCAGGTTATCAGTTGCCAGAGGGGAGAGGGTCCCACCAGCTCCTCTCATTGACCCCCCAACCTTGAGATTCGGAATCAGAAGAATGTTTATAGACAGTAAACTTGTGGAAGACAGCACCCCAAAAGATGCTACAGGGAAATGAAGCGGTTTCAGAAGTTGGCTGAAGAATGACGACATTGTTTCTATACTGTTCCCATGGATACTTTCTGCATAAACACAACAGAGAAACAACAAACTCTCTCACTGTTTAAGATCTCCTCGTCACATCCCACCGCCAGCTACGATTTTTACAGAACTAAACAGAGCTTTCGAAGGGGCAGTGAAGGGAGCCACGAGATGCCTCCCTAAACCAGCAGGCCCTTCGGTAAGTTTTCAGGTTAATTCTGGCACCGAATCAAAGAGAAATGGAGAGAGATAGTTAAGGATAAACTCTGAAAAGGGTTCATAAATAGATGGATGGTATTATGTATTTTTCTTTGGTGACACTAATTTTTAATAATAAAACAAGTGTCTGAAAGATACAGAATTCCCCTTTAGAAAATATGATTTTTTTATTGTGGTTAAATGCAGAACATGAAAGGTGTCATCTTAACCATTTGGAGCGTGCCGTTCAGTGGCATTAAGTACATTCGTGCTTTTGTGCAACCGTCCCCACCATCAGGTCTCCAGAACTTTCCATCTTCCCACACTAAATCTCTGTCCCTGTTGGACACTAACGCCCCCCTCCCCCAGCCCCTGGCAACCACTAGCCTGCATTCTGTCGCTGTTCAGTGTGACTAATTGAGGTATCCTGTAAATAGGATCATACAATTTTTGTCCTTTGCTGTCGGTCTTATTTCACTTCCGTCCTCGGGATTTATCCATCTTGCAGCACGTGTCAGCACCTCCTCCCTTGTTAAGGCCGTGTAAGCTTCTGCTGTGCGGAATAGACCACACTGGCTTGTCCATTCATCTGTCTGTCCACACCTGGTGGGTTCCACCTTTCAAGACTTACGAACGATGCTGCCGTGAGCAAGGGTGTGCGGAGATGTACTTGAGTCTCTGCTAGAATACAGGATTGTGAATAAAGAAAAATACTAAGCAGCAGTGAAAGACAGCCTTCTGATAAAGCATGATTGCCTCTGTGAAGTCTGAAAATTGACTCTCCGGAAAGCACGGAGTATGGCTGTTCCGAGTGCAACTAACATCGACCAGGCGTGTTTTCTTAAAAAGTTCCAAAAACTCTAGTTTACACGCTTGCCAAGGTACAGGATTACTCAGGACGAAAATCTCCGACGAATGCCAGTCAATGCAAGTAATCAAGTAATTCTAGCCCAAATAAAAGTTGCTTTCCTCCTGCGTGCCAATCAGCCCCACGTGGTCTCCACCTAACTCCCCAGCGGCCAGCCTTCCTCCCACACCCCCTGTGTCTCCCTTTCCGACCTCGCTGCCAGGCTCTTCCCGTTCCATCATGTAAGTTTTTCCCTTATTCACTCATTCCTCCCGCCAAACGCACTTACCCTTCTTCCTTTGCAGACTGCAGTCCTGACGGGAAAGGTTTGCTGAGTCGTCTGAAGCCTTCTGAGCCCTTTGACGACGCTGTTGTGTCGACGGGAAATTCCCAGAGGGCGGGGAAGACGCTGGTTTTACCCGCGCTGAGCTCTGGAGCTGCCCGCTCCTCTGGAAGCAGGGAATGGAGGGGGCATCTCACAGTGGGGTCCTGGCCCCCAAGGCTGCTTCTATCCTATCAGAGGTGAGCGTCTCATCAGCATACCCAGCGCCCCGTCCTCTCGCCAGGTGCCCACATCACAGACATCCAGGTGCCATCGTTTTGTTTTTTCACAACATGTGGTGTTCTCACTACTCCCCGCTCCTGACATTTCTGGCAATTCTCACAGCTTAGTCATGTTCAGTGCTAAACAATAGCCTCCTTTCTAGATAGGAAAGAGTTCAGTCCTGTTTAACATGAGGGCTCCAGAGTTCATTCAAGAAATCTCTCCTCTCCTGGCTCAGGGCGGCCTCAGGCCAGAACATCTGCACTGAGTGGGGGCTGTGAGCCCTCGTCTCTGAATTTCCTAGAATCCCTCCTCTCCGGCTTGCAGATCAGGGTGGTCTAAGTTCCTCCTTTTGCAATCCTATGTCTTTCTTTTTCTCTGAAACTCCTGTCACTTGTTGAGTGGTCGCGCTGGGCACCCATGTCTTGTTCCCACATTACTTTATTTCCTGTGACCTAATCAAACGTTGCCTTTGTGTAACTGAAGACACTGTACAACCATTCCTGGGAGCTGTAAGGAATTCTGCTCTCCTGAGGGACTTGCGGGTGCTGACAGTTTAAACACACAGGGAATGTAGTCAATGATATTGTAACGATTTCGCATGGGGACAGATGGTGACGAGACTTATTGTGGCCACCATCTTGTAATGTATGTAAATAGTGAATCATTATGTGACACGCCTGAAGCTAATACAATATTCATGTCAATTATTCTTCAATCAAAAAATAAATTAAGATAGTGTGTGGTAATAGCCATCAGTACACGTTCTAACTGATACCATGTTATCAGTAGACAGAGTGTACTCTGTCTACCAAGCTATCAGTTATCACAGTCGACAGTAGAATTGACTCCTGCGTGTGTTTCATGCTCTGAATGTTACCACATGTAGAGATTCATGCCGTCAGAGGTACAGAAAGTCATATCATCCAAATCCTCCCCACACCTCCCTTCCACATTCACCTCTCCCTCCACCCCATCCCTGGAAGTCACGAAGTTTTGTTCTTTCGAGAATCACTGAATCTCACAATACAGATTCATCACCAAAGATTTGACTTTTGGAGACTGTCATAGAAATGGAACCACACATTTTTGAGACTGGCCTCCTTTGCTCAACACTTTTTAAAATTCATGCAAGTCTTTGCAGGTATTCACAATTTATTCTTTTGTATTATTCCTGAGTCTTATTCCGTTGTATACACGTGCCACGGTTTATCTGTTCACCTGTTGGAGAACATTTGAGCGGCTTCCAGTTTGGGGTGATTAGGAACTGAGTGGCTGTGAATCTTTGTGTCCAGGTTTTTGTATGAACACAGATTTTTGTTTCTCCAGGAATTTCATACCCAGCAGTGGGATCACGGAAATTCATCATGAGCTGCCAGAGCCTCTGCACTGTTTTACAACCCCACCAGCAATGTTGAGAGTCCCAGGGGCTCTGCATCCTTGCGAGGCACTCGCACTATAAGGATTCTTTTATTCTAGCCATTCTGACTACGAGGAAGTTCCCTGCCTTCTTGGGATTTCCAATCTAAGGCAACATTGGTACAAAGGGGCACATAAGGCTTATAGTCAACACACTGTGGTTTTAATTTGCATTTGTCTAACATCTAATGATGCTGGACATCTTTTCATGTGCTTATTTGTCATCTCATATCTTTAGTATAGCGCTCAGATCTTTTGCCTGTGTTTTTATTTGATTTTCCTACTGTTAGCATTGCCTTACTGCCATCCCGAGTCCGTCCGTAGCTCTACCCGCGACAACCTCCCTGTTCACCCAACCTCTACCTTGCCCTCCTGCAGGTCATTCTCAAGAAAAGACAGCTATTTCTCTGCTTAAGGCCCTCGGTGACTTTCCATCTTGCTTACATTAAAAACTAAAGCCTTACCCTAGTCTACGTGATCTGCTCTTAATTACCTCTCTGACCTCATCTCTTGATTCTCTTTCCCTTATTCTCGTCATGTAACCCCTCTGGCCTCTCGCTGTTCTTTGGATATCCTGGACATACTTCCATCTAAGGACCTTTGCACTTGCTGCTCCCACTTGTGAGCACGTGAGATTTTTTCTGTTTTGTCATTATTGTGTCCAGTGTCCAGATTAGTGCTTGGCACATGGGGGACACTTGGTAAATATTTGTTGAGTGAATGAATGGATGCATTGACTCCTCACTAAACATGGGCTTGGTCCTGCCCTGATTTTACTCCTATGGACACCTACATCATTGGTCTTGGAAATTGGTGATCCCAGGGCAATGACTGGGGCAAGAGCAGAGAGTTTGCGTCGCTTTTCCCTTCACTCATTCCACCCCTCCCCCCACTCACAGCCAAGACCCTCCACCCTCCGTCTCACCTGAAGCCACAGTCACCCTGCTCCACTCCCACACCGGCCATCTGTCTCCCAGGGGATTTGCATTTGCTTATTTGTTGTTGCTTTGATTCCATGTTTCTCTCCATAACCCAAGGTTCGTTTATGGAAAGAGAGCCACAAGTCCATGCTCATTCTCCATATTGGCAGGAACTGGGAACCCTTCCTCCACAGGCTGACTGGCGTTTCAGGACCTCACAGTTGTGCAACAGATGTGAGAGACCGTGCCGCAGACCGTGCACTACAAGCCTCCCCAGGTGACTTGCACGTGCATATGGCAGCCGCGGGAGGGAAAGGTCTTCCCTGAAGATGTTCGTGATTTGTCTTTGGGGTCCTCAAGATCTGGCATATTTCAAATGCTGATTTCTTTCATCAAGAGATGCTTTTATGAGCTCTTCTGAGATACTATTCCCAGAGCCTGGTGTCTTTTACCTACAATCGACTCCATTGTCTGATGCTTCCTCTGGTTTGTTGGCACTTTGTCCTGTGCTCCCGTGCCAGGCTCCCCTTCTCCAGGTGGTTCTCCTGGGTAGGTTCTCACTCAAGATGAGCCAGGCTGGTCCCCTTCTGCAGGATCCACATCTGGCCCGCAGGAAGCTCTGGAGGGAGACCCTTCCCTGCCCAGGCACTTCCTCTAGCCTGTGGGACAGTCAGTGTCTAGTGAGTCACCAGAGGTTTTCCAGCATAAACCAGAGGCTCATGTCAGAAGACATGACAAACTTCCCAAGTGGTCTGTGGTGCGTCAAGCACCTCCTCTTGTCCCCAGTGGGGAACAGAGAGCAGATATCCAGCACCCGAACACCTTACTCCAAAGAACTTCTCCTCGACTCCCTTTTCAGTCTCTCTGAACGGTCCTGGCTTTGCCCGTGGACGGGAGAGAGGAGAGGGGCTAATCTTGGCAGGACCCCTTGGGACACCCCCTGCGCAAGTCCTGCTTGGCTGGCGTGGCTGTTACACCGTGCTCGCCAGAGGTTTCTGTCCCAACGACAGCGACTACAGGACGAGTCACATTTAACGGTCGGTTGCACACATTAAACAAGACAGTTATCAACAAAAGGAAGGCAGACAAGATAAGCTGAACATTTCTACTGATGTGAGCAGACTGAGAAGGAAGCCTGTGGCTAAGCCAAAACTCACGGTGCAGGAGCACAGCCCCCCAGGTGTTCATCTGAGACACTGCAGAGTTGGACTTTCCAGACGGGTCTTTGATCGGGTTTGTTCATTTCCCAGGAGACTCCTCCACTAGTACCTCACGCACGGAGGAAGCTGGATGAATAATGACGACAGAAGGGATCTGGAACCCGTGGTATGTCTGCCTGTATAGCCAAGCGGGACACGGCAGCTGTGATTAAGGGAAGGATCTTGGGGAAGGAGGGAGGGCGGTGAGCCGAGGAGCCCAGGGTGCCTCCAGAAGCTAGGAGAGGCCAAGCCGTGGATGTTGCTCAGCAGCTCGCGGAAGAAACCATCCTGCTGACACCTCTACTGTCGACTTCTGACCTGAAGCCTGCAGGAGAGTGAACCCTGCTGTTGGAAGTCACTACGTTTCTGTTAGCTGGTTACCGCAGCCAAGGGGAGCCATTACAAGGGTTCTTACTTGCCTGAAGGTAGGAATACTCTGCAGCCATCCCAGGCAGTTCGAGAACGGACCGTGCGGATGTGACACTCCTTGCGTGCGGGTGCTGAATGCGAGTGGGCGGTCGGCTGAGTCCTACGGATTTCCAGCGGACTTGGGAGACAGGGGCACTTGGGTGCTGAGCAGACACACCACCTCAGGCTCTCTTAGGATGAGCTCCTCACGACCCCAAACTAGGCTCCAGTTCCTTTCCATTTCTTTTGAGAACACAGTGAATACTGACACCTGAATTGTGAGTGACAACAACTGTTGACAGGTTGAAAACCTGCAAAATAACCCATGATCAGACTGCATCTTTGAACTCAGTGCTTCCTTTATCTTGCCTGTGTTCGCCCAACGGGAGACCAATGTTTTAAAGGGGAACAAAATTTGGTTCAGCGCTCCCAGTAGCATTTAACAACTGAACCCCATCTGTTCAATAAAAGCTTTAATTGGAAACTTGTTGTCTTGAGTTGTATTGAGGGAATTCTTGATTCCACCAGACTGAAAGGAGTTCACTTACTCTCACCCTGTGTCTCAGGTCTAAGCAGCCCACTTGCTCCCCACAGGTGCTCAGACCCCCGGCATCCCCCTCCTCGAGTGCTCGCTGGATGCCTCCGCAAGCATCTCATACACAGGACCCGAAGGAAACGCGGCAGGGACAAGGACCCCTGCCGCCCATCTTCCCACCGTGCCCCTGGCGCCTTCATGGCCTGTCACCTTTCCCAAAGGGCACAGAAGGCCCCCCACACCTTCCCTGACAACTCCTCCCAATGACACAGGCACACTAGGTAGGCAAACTTGATCCTGTCCGTGGCCCTCCACCCAGGGGCCTTGGGAGCTTCAGGAATCTTGAGGCTCGGACTGCATCCCAGACTGGTTATAGCAGAACCACTAGAAGACTACGGGGCGATGATGATTTATTTTTTATTTTTTATTTTTTTTAAAGATTTTTTATTTATTTGTCAGAGAAAGAGGGAGAGAGCACAAGCTGGCAGAGTGACAGGCAGAGGCAGAGAGAGAAGCAGGCTCCCTGCTGAGCAAGGAGCCCAATGCGGGACTCGATCCCAGGACACTGGGATCATGACCTGAGCTGAAGGCAGTCACTTAACCAACCGAGCCCCCCAGGCGCCCTGATGGTGGGGTTTTTAAAGCTGCCCAGGGGATTTTTCCATGAGCGGAGATACTTCTTGAAGATAATCAAGGACCCAAGCTAAAAGTAAGTATGAGATTGCTGATACGGATAGCTTCTTCAATATTATTTCTGGTAAAATTAATATGGTGAAAAGCAAAGTGGGTTTTCAAAATTAGGCAGCACACTATAAATCACAAGGGAGACAGCAGAAGCCTCTAGAATGAAACCCACATGTCTTCCAGAATGATCTGAGGCAGCAGCTGGGACCCAGGGCTGGGTGGGCCTCGGACGTTTTGGCTGGTGGTTCTGAGCAGCTCCAATCACCCTTCCTTAGCCCAGGCTGTCCCCAGGTTACGGGGCCTGAAGGATCTGGAATTAGCAAGTTCTCTTGAAGAAAATAGACACAAAATGATGAATAAAAAAATCAGGTGAAAAAGTGGATACTTACTTATAAATGTGGCATAGGAGCCCTGAACGGTATAGTTCATTAATTTCATGGTAAAGAACTTCTCCGATTGGGCCCAACGTTTCCATCACACGCGGGCTCTGTGGGACGCCGCTCAGCCCGACACGTGCTGAGCATCTGGCCATCCTCGGGTCCTCGTTTGTGGATAGTGGGTATGGTGGCCTCAAAGCCTCCATACCAACCCCTCAAAGGAGGGATTCGGGTGCTCCAAGTTCACTGCCTTCTAGAAAGCTGCCCCTGCACTCACAGCTCTTCCCAGGAGGGCCCGAGCTTGCTGCCCACGCGCGGTAGGGGGCAGGAACGGCAGGCTATGTGCCCCACTGCACAAGCGCCCTGTGATCCCATCTGAGTGAAGCCACTGGAAAGCCCCATCTCCGGCCCGATTCTACCTGCACTTTTGTGCTTTGGAGACGAGCCCGGAGACAGCGTGTGGATGGGCAAGTTGTGCCTTTTCTGGGTCTCAGGGCGGCAGGTGCTTTGCCGCCTCGAGCCAGCCCGACAGCCAGGTGCTTGCTTTGTCCTCTCCTTGCTCAGCGTCTCCTCTCTGTTCGTGTTCCCTCTCCACCACTTTTGTCTTCTTTTGTTTCCTCCTCTTTCTTCCTCTTTTTCTTCTTCCTTCCAGAATTCCTTGTAGGTCGATCACCGATTGCTGATCGCCGGCGTGTCTGTTTGGCTGAGTCCGTGGACTGCCCTGCCAGAGCGATGGGACCCCCTGGGCATGAAGTCGGCGGCAGCTTCCTTGCAGAGGGGACCTGGAGGGTGGCTTTAGTTCTGTGCCCACAGAAGGGGACTGCAAACCGCATGTTTACCAGGTGGCCTCGTGTCCCCCAAAGTCATGTCCACCTGCAATCTCGGGGTGAGGACTTATTTGGAAATCAGAATTTTGCAGCCCATTCACTAGGAGGAGATCTTACTGAATGGATGGAGAGACAGAGGAGAGGACACTCACGGGTGCACCTGGAAACACAGGCACAAATTCGAGCTGGGCAGCTGCAAGCCAAGGAATGCCGAGGGACCCGGGAGCCACCAGACACGGGAGCCTTCAGCGGGGTCACCCCGCTGCTGAAGCCTTGACCTCAGACTTCTGACCTCCACACTGGCAGGGAGGAGCACACTCCCCATGCTTGTGAGCCACGTGCTATGTGGTGCTTTGTTCTAGAAGCCCCGGGAAACTAATATACATGTAATTAAATTATTAGAGAACAAGTCGCAAGTGTGGTGCGCCTACATGTGCATACGGGACCGAGAGAGGAGAAATCCCCACCTGATGCCCCCGCACTTTCCCACATGGCCTTTGTGCCGCAGTCAGAGGCAAGACCTGAGAGCAAACGGCCGGGACAGTAATACGTCGGTGTCCCTTAGGCTACCTCCAAAGGATGCTCCCAGCCAGCCACCGTTTTGGAACCTTACCTGGGACACCTGAGGTGACAGATATCTGAGAACAGACAGAAAGTGCCATCACCCAACTGAGCATTTCTCTGTGCATTTGGTTATTTTGCTAACCAAAATAACCAAAATTGGTTATTTTCGTCCAAAGGAGAAACTGAGATTTTCCCAGAGCACGTGCAGATTTTGTCCCGTAAATACACAGCTCCCTTGCTCCTCCAGCCCATGGACAGATTGCTATCACCTAAGGCACACAGAACTCTTGGTATGTGCTGGAACCTCCAGCGGTTTCAACTTTCCTTTGCTTTGCCAAGGGTTTTAATGCTGTTTATATTCTGAAACACAGTCGGTTCCCCCCGCCCACCCCAACCCCTCACATGAAAAACAAGCCGGGGAAAATAGCTTCAAACTGCCAGTGAAATGTCAACAAGTGATGAATTTTTAAAGTCCCCCTAATATATGCATTCCTTCTCCAATAAGACAAGGAAAGGTAACAGGCGAGTCTGTGGATCACAAAAAGGAAAACTGAAACCCTTATCTCCTACTCATCCTTACATCATAAGAATAAACTGTACTGGCTTAAAAACAGGACGAATTGTAAAGATCACGGACCACTAAATACACCCCGTGAGAGCTGTGTTGGCAGAAACACACTGGGAGTTATCAGTAAGTGGCTATAATTTTTGGTGAGCACACATGTTTCTGTTATGTTTTATACCCTTTATTTTAAATCTGAGGTAAGGTGCAGTGTCTTGTGCTTTTAATTAAATGATCCTTTCCAAATAATCAGTACAAGATGAGGAGTGTGGGCACAGGCTGAAACATTAAAAAGTTCTTTCTTCATTAATTAGTGAATATAATCCTTAAATATTTGGGTATTTTTTAAGTACCAGTGAGAAATGGACAGTGGTATTCTCACAGCTGAGAGAAGACATAACCCCAGAAGACGCACTGCCAGCCCACAGGGAAGTCCTGACACCCAGTCACCTTAAAAAGGATGACAAATCCCAGTTAGCATTATTGGTTGTAAAGCTCCAAAATCAGTTCGAAATTCTTACAGCACTTGGAAATTCACAGGGATTACAAGACTAAAATGAAAATTCAATCGTTTTTTATCCTTGTCAGTGTTGTAATAAAGATATACGTGTAAGCAGAAACCCAGCAAGCGAGCTTGATAACCAGTCCTCCTCGTCCCTTATTCCAGAACTTTCTACCATGGCATCATGTGACCGAGAGCCACAGGCTCCCAAACCTCACCCCTGTGCTGGTGTGGGAGTGGGCTGGCCCTGCCTATGGTGTGTCTTGCAAGACTCTAAACCTTCTGTGATTTCCCTTCATTTGGTGGGTCATCGTGTGACCTCGACCCTCTCTCCACTTTTCCAGACACACTCACAAAGGCAATGCCGCCGCCTCTGTTTCTCAGACAAGGTAATGTTTTTCTCCGAAGTATAGAGAGTGAAGGACTTTGTGAAGTCTGTTGTTAAAAATGCCAAAGGTAATTGAGATACGTTTTGGATTGTTTCCACATCTTCGCTATTGTGAATAATGCTCCATTGAACAGAGGAGCACAGGTATCATTTCAAGATTCTGATTTCAATTCTTTTGGATAAATACCCGGAAGTGGGATTGCATAATTACCCATGGTAATTCTAGTTTAGTTTTTTGAAACAACCTAAATATCCACTGATGGATGAATGAGTAAAGAGAATGTGACATATACACACAGTGGGATATTACTCAGCATTAAAAAATGGGAATCCTGGGGCGCCTGGGTGGCTCCGTTGGTTAGGCACCTGACTCTTGATTTCGGCTCAGGTCATAATCTCGGGGTCCTGAGATCGAGCCCCATGTCGGGCTCCGGGCTCAGCGTGGAGTCTGCTGGGAATTCTCTCTCCCTCTCCATCTGCCCCTCCTGCTTGTGTGCGCTCTCTCTGTCTCGCTGTCAAATAAATAAATAAATCTTAAAAAAAAAAAAAAAGCAAAGGAAATGAAAGAAAATCCCGCCATTTGGGACGACATGGATGAAGCCGGAGGATACGATGTTGACTGAAATAAGCCAGACACAGAAGAACGAGGGTTGTACAATTCCACTCATGTGAGGTATCTAAAGTCGTCAGATGAGCAGAAACAGAGGGTATGTTGGGGGATGCCAAGGGCCGGGGGAGTGGAAATGGAGGCTGCTGTCGGGTGGGTAGGAAGTTTCGGTCACGTCAGGGGAATGGGCTCTAGATCTCTGCACGCCCGCAGTTGGCAACGCTGCAGAGAACACGTAAGAATCTGTTAGGAGAGTGGATCTTGTGTTACGTGTTCTTACCACAATAACAAAGAAACTGGAAATTCTGTCAAGGTTAACTCTTTTGGATGCTAAGACATATCATGGGTTTTTTTTTAAAAGACAAAATTTCATGGATTCAAATTGTCTTTCCGGGTTTTTTGGTAAGAAACAGGGTGATGCTGTCACAACGGTTAGAAGACATTTGTCTTCCTTGTCATCCCCACTCCAGCCTCAAAGCATATGATGCATGTTGAGGAAAGGGTACATGAGGCCAGCAGGACACAGGGAGAAAATACTGTCTCACTGTGGGCTCTGAGGATCAGAGAAGACAAGGAATGGAACCACGCTCTGCGAACTAGTAAATGTCACAAGTTTTGGAAACAGTACTTTCTAATGGGGGTTTCTGCATTTTCCCTGTATTTAATTAAAGCAAGAAATCCAAAGAGAAGTTACTACAATTTAGTTTCAGACTAAACCTAAAGATCTAATTCAGGGATACCTGGAAACACAAAACCATTTGGAAGGTATTTAAACTCTGTCACATACCCAGCTGGAGACCGGCCATAGCATCTCAAAACCTGTTTCGGAATTGAAGAGGGGCTTTTCCCCTTCTGTCTAACAACCGCATATATAGCAGAAATTTTGGTTTGTGTTGAAATCCCCTGCGGGTTGGGAGGATCTCGGACCTCTTCTTCTTCTTCTCCTCCTCCTCCTCCTCCTCCTTCTTCTTCTTCTTCTTTTGTCTTGGATGGAATTGCCATGCATTAGATTGCCTACAGACATTTAAAACTCGTACACGTAGAATTTTATGCATTTACTCAGAGGTCCAACCTCTGATGATGAGTAAGCAACTGTGAGATTCAGTCTCAAGCCTTTCCAATAAATATATAATTTTGCTTGACAATGCAGGACACCTAGGGGGAGGGAGAGCATTCTAGCTTTTCTTCCAAATCACTACAGCTAAAAAGTGTAACTGTCTGAGAACAATCCAAGGCAGGAGAGGAAAAAATAGGAGAAAAAATAGCTTTATCCATCCATTCACTTGTCCGTTCACTGTTCGAGTTCTTAGTGAGTGCCTACTGTATGCCACGTACTGGACTTGTCAGTACTGGAGATTCAAGTTCACCATGTTTAGTTCCAGCTTTGTGCTGGTATGACACAGTCGTGACTTCCAGAACATTCTTTCCACAAGTGTTAGGTTGCAAAGATCTATGTGTGGCTCTAACACGTGAACAAAAATTCACCTCCGAGACACCAAATGTTAAAAAAAGAATATCTAGCATTAAATGGACAATGAGGCTCCTGTTCAGACACATGGCTGCCTCACCTCATCTTTAGTTAAAAACACAAGGCTAAGAATGCCTGCAGTAAAACAGAGAACATACTGTCCATATTGCCCGGACATGACAACAAAAGCCAACAAGCCCAAACTACAGAATCTAACCCTTAACCCTAGGCAGGGGTTACTTAGAGCCCCAGTCCCTACAGACCTTACGCTCCTCTGGGATCAGAGACAGCGAGAGACAGAAGTCAAAACATGACGGAAACTGAAAACTTCCCTCTGAGCCTTTGGGTCTCCCCAGCTCCCTGGCTCCTGTCACAAACAGTGGGGGGCAGGAGGTGGCAGGCATACTAATCCTGAACGCCAGGCAGGACAGAGGAAATGCAAACATTTCGGGCTGGAGAAACGGATGGGTTGGGGTCATGGGAACGAAAGCAGGGCAAGAGAGGGGGCGAGTTCTGGGGGAGACTAGACTTTGCCAGCTGCTTCAGGCTAAAGAAATGGGGAGCCACGCAGGCCGTTCATAGCTGCTCCCTCCCTCCCGGCCTCCTAGTATTCTGCTTTCTTCTCTGTTGCCCTACGTGGCAGGTGCCTCCTTACTGTAGTTACCTAGCACTTCTCTGCATCACGGTCCTGGAGAATCATTACGTTCTCCAACGCGGCCTCTGTGCCCAGGAAAATTCTCAGTTTTCCAGGGTGAAGGATGCTTCCATGAATGTGTGTTTAGTTAAGCTTAGTTACACAGAACTAACTGAGATTCTGGATAATAAGATTTGACTCATGCTGGGAACTGGAAATTATGGTAATTGGAAGTACGATCTAATGCTTTTAAGAGTGTGTCTGTAATCAGCAGTAACTTGCATAATGCTTATATTCCTTAAATGCTCAAAGTCACATCACTTCTCTTTCTGACGCACTCAGCCAGCCTCTTTCCTTGTGTTCTTTTATGGTGTCCCCGCTCCTAAAAAGTCCAGCTGAGAAGAGAAAACTATTTACTTAGCTCCTTAAGCTCAGATCAGATTCCTTGCTTTAAAGCAATCTGAAAAGCATCCTTTACCCCCAAAACAAATGGGTTGTGGAGCCACCTGCTGGGGATTCCGAGCTGTGCACACTTAGGTTCAACCGCCAGCTCATTGACTGACTAGCCCTGGAAGGCTGTGGTCTTCAGACTTAGATACTTGGGGTCACATGAGGACTTTTCAAGGAGGTCTCAGGGTTTTAAGGGCACCAGTTTCCAGCTGCTCAAAGTCCACGTGTCCTCTCTCATAGAGTGGACAGGGCTAGGAACTGCTGTCCCACTTCCTGCCTTCCTGCTCTCCTTTGAAGGCGGAGGCATAGATTGAAAGTGCCTCTCCACCCAGAGTTCCTGTGTTGAGACCTGATCCCCAAGGCGATTTGGAGGTGGGGCCTTTGGGAGGTGACTAGGTCATGGAATGGGATTTGTGTCATTGTAAAGATGGCCCCACAGGCCTCTCCTACCCCTGCTGCCCTGTAAGCCTGGGGAGATGGCTACACAGAGAGGCAGGAAGCCTGGGGAGATGGCTACACAGAGAGGCAGGAAGCCAGGCTCTCACCAGACACCAACGCGGACAGCACCGTGGTCTTGGACTTCCAGCCTCCACAGCTGTGAGAAATAGATTCCTGTCTTGCACAAGACCGAACATACCACCACAGTGCCAGGCATCATTCCGAGTGCTGTACATTTAGCTCAAAAAGCCTCAAATAGGGGGCACCTGGCTGGCTCAGTCAGAAGAGTGTGCCATGCTTGATCTTGGGGTGAGCCCTTTGTTGGGTGTAGAGATTACATAAAAATAAAAACTTAAAAAAAAAAAAAGCCTCAGATGTTCCAAACAAAGGGGCAATTTGAAATAGCACAGTCTGTTAGTATTGGAGACGGCTTCCTTAGTCAAGGACGCCTGTTAGCTGCATATTTTGCATTATTTCAAGGGGAAGGAGGCAGAAGGTCCACCTTCTGACAATTAACATTTTATTTCCAGGTAAAAGAGTTCTATATCAAGAGTAATTTCTGTATTTTCTTAATAAATCTTAATTCAGATCTGTAAGAGAAATGTTTTCATTAACTTTTGCCAAATGATTATTAGGTACATAGGTAATATTCACTTTTACTTGGACTGAAGCCTCTCCTTTGCTCTTATTACCAACAGCTTCTTTTTTCTTATTATTACCACGTAGCTATAAAATCTTGATAAGTTTAATGGTAATGTGTTATGGCTTCTACTCTAAATATCTTCTTTTTGCTGTGTTTTTCACTGAACCCTGTCTCATGCCAGCAATAATCTCACTTACAGATGTCTAAACTAAATTTTAAAAAGCCCAATAGATATGATTAAAGGATGCATTTCCAATAAATTACTTTCAATATCTAGAAATTCTTTGTTGAATGTATACAGTTGACCTTTGAACTACATGGGTCTACTCATACGAGGATTTTTTCAGATAAATACAGTACAGTTCTGTAAATGTATTTTCTCTTCCTTATAATTTTCTTAACATTTTTTTCTCTGGCTTACTTTATAGAATATATGTACTTTATATATACTTTATAGAATATAATACGTATAACATAAAATATGTGGTAATCAACTGTTTATGTTATCAGTAAGGCTTCTGGTCAACAGTCAGCTATTAGTAGTTAAAGATTTGGGGAGTCAAAACTTGTAAATGGGTTTTTGACTGCAAGGGGGATTGGTACCCCTAACACCTGTGTTGTTCAGGGTCCACTGTAGTATCTTTAGGTGGTTTTTATCAAACACATATGAATAATGATTATAATGAGAATTTAATCCAGAAAAAATATGTAACACTTAGATCTTTTAGCTATAGAAAAGTAAATATTAATTTAAATTTCCATACATATTCTGTTGCAGAGAAGTATGACAGAATCATCAATAAAAGGCTATCAAGTATTAAAATGTTACAATTTGATGGTTAATATGAAACACCTCAGAAATAACAAGCCTTGGTGAGGATGTGGAGAAAAAGGAAACTTTGTGCACTATTGGTAGGAGTGTAAAATGGTGCAACATTGGAAAAAAAAGGTGGCTTAAAAAATTGGTGACGTTGGTAAATTGGTGCAGGTTGGAAAACAGTATGGAGGTTCCTCAAAATATGAAAAATAGAAGTGCCATACAGTCCAGGAATTGCACTTCTTGGTATTTACCCAAATAAAACAAAAACACTAATTTGAAGATATATGCACCCCTTTATTTATTGCAGCATTATTTACAATAACCAAGATATGGAATACTGATGAATGGATAAAGAAGATGTGAGATATACACAGAAGGGCTATTACCCAGTTGTAAAAAAAAGAATGAAATCTTTCCATTCACAATAAGCTGGATGGATCTAGAGGGTATTATGCTAAGACAAAAACCTTCTAATTTCATCTTTACATGGAATCTAAAAAAAAGCAACAAAAGAGAAACAGACTCATAAATGCAGACAACAAAGTAGCAGTTGCCAGAGGGAAGGTTGTGGGAGCATCAACAAATTAGTTGATGGGGATTAAGAGCTACAAACTTGCAGTTATAGAAAAAAAAGTCACAGAGATATAAACTACAGCTTAGGGAATCATACTGTAATAACCTTGTATGATGACAGATGGTAATTACACTCATTGTGGTGAGCACTTCCTAATGGTTATAATTGTTGAATCACGGTTGTATACCTGAAACTAATACATTATATGTCAACTCTACTTCAATTTTTAAAAAAATACACAAGGACAAGAAAAAAGAGTTAAACATGAATAATAGACTACTGAATGTAGACAAATTTCCACCTTAAGATAAAAGCTTTTCCTACAGTTTGACTTGACCGAGAGGTGTGGGGAGTAGAATTGGGACATCATAGTATTTAATATTCCCTCATTTTTCGACCTTAATCAACAAAGAGTTACAATTTGACAACAATCAGAGAGGGAGATAGATGGAAAATTTAAGAGGGGGTCACTTTATTTTTAAGTATTTTACAGCAACTATTAAACGTGCTATTTAAAGGACAAAAAGGGAAGAATGTAGGAGAGGTACGGGTTTTGCCAGAATCTTTGAGGACCACTCTAACGGAGATCACCCCGCCCCCGGGTCCCGCGGTTAAAGGGACGAGCAAAAATACAGGGTGGGTCTTCCCCGTCATCACTTCCCGGGATCACGGGGTTTAGATCCCAACACGCCTCCTCCCTCGGAAAGCGGGCTGGCGGGGCTCGGCGACCCCGGGCCAGGCTGCGGCAGGTGGCACCGCCGGGACCAGCCTGAGGGCCGGAGGGTGGGGTGTGGGTCCCTCCTGGGACCTCAGGACCTCACTGTCCACCGACCCGGACCCCGCCCGGCGGAACCGAGCACGGAGGAGGACGCGGGCCGGGGAAGGGGTGGGGTGGGGGTG